>CAJHQP010003336.1:0-69152 GCA_905132765.1 Moricandia arvensis
TAATGCTCAAAAACGTACATTGACCTGAAAAGACTCTAAAACGCAGTCTAGACACCACATAGCAGACTCCAAATAGGGTCCAAATGATAGTCTTAAACTAGTAAATAACATGGTATATCATCTCCCCTACCTGATAGAGATTCGTCCCCGAATCAGACCAAGTGATACTTCATTCTTGAATTGTTTGATCCATTCTGGGAAATCTGCCTTCATCTTAGCTTTTGTTTTCCAAGTTGATTCTTTCTTGCCAATGCGATCCCGAACGACTTTAACCATTTGGATTATTTTCTTCCTTGTTGCTTTTTCCATCCTATTGATAATTTGAACTGGCCTTGTCTCCAAAGTTAGATTCTTGCCTAAATCCAAAGGCAGTTAAGGCATTATCACGTCTTTATCCGTGAGGCACTTTCGGAGTTGAGATACATGGAACACATTGTGAAATGGTTCCATTTCGGTTGGCAAGTTCAACTTGTATGCAATCAGAATAACTCTTTCACTGATCCTAAACGGACCCAAATATCTCAAATCAAGGTTCCCTCTTCTTGAAACTCTTGCTCGAACTTTGAAAGTCAGCATCTTTAGATAGACCAAATTGTTTACTGCAAACTCAAGGTCTTTCCGGTGCTTGTCTACATAGCTTTTTTGCCCATCTTGGGCTTCTTTCTTCTTATCTTTCAGGAATTTGATCTTCTCAGTTGTCTCTTCCACTATGTCTGGTCCAATTATGCTACATTCCCACACTTGAGTCCAAAATAATGGCGTTCGACATGGCCGCCCATACAACACTGCATATGGTGACATACCAATGCTTATTTAGAAGCTATTGTTTTAGGAAAAATTGACCAAAGGCAAGTGCCTTTCCTATGAATCCTCCAGTATAAGGTACAAGCCCATGACATATCTTCCTTCCAACGTATGGATCGTCCTCTCAGATTGGCCGTCTTTCTGCAAAGCACTCCAGAAGTGGGAAGTGAACCGATGGTCCCTATCTGAGACTATTTTTACCGGTACTCCATGTAACCGGACTATCTCGCCAATATACTTTTGGACTATCTCTCCCACTCCATATGTTTTCTTTATGGCGATGAAGTGAGCATACTTGGTCAATCGGTCCACGACCACGTAGACTGCATCCTTCTTATTCCTTGTTATTGGAAGACCAGTCACAAAGTCCATTGTTATGTGATCCCTTTGGTATTCTTGAATGGAAAGGTTCTGCAACAACCCACTAAAAAATTGGTGCTCGGCCTTGACGAGTTGGCGAATTAGGCAGTTCTCCACTCACTTGGCCACTTCGCGTTTCATGCCGATCCAATGTTAGTATCTCTTTATGTCGTGGTACATCTTGGTCTGACCGGGATTGAATTGAGAACTTGGACGAGGGAGACTTGCTTCAGAATATCGTCCTTAAGATCCTATCAATTCCGGAGCACACTGAGCCCGAACTATTGACCAGGATTGTCCATTAGTTGGAACGTTTTGGTAATCTCGGTCTTGTAATTTTGAGCTACTTTCTTCAAATTCTCATCATTGCATTTAGCAATCCGAATCCTTGTGAGAAGATCGCTTTGGTCTGCTGCACCCAGACCCAATGGTTTTTGATTCTTAGACAGTGCACTGAGATGGAATGTCCGGATCATCCCTTCAAGCTCTCCAGACTCCTTTTCAGCTGATACATAAGCTTATCTTCTGCTTACTGCATTCGCGACCAAGTTTGTGTTGCCTGATATGAAGAAAATTTCTGGATCATAATCTGCCATAAATTCTTTCCATGCAGCTTTGCTTAGGTTAGCTCAGGCTGGGTGAAAATGTACTTGACGCTCTTATCATAGGTGAAGATCTGCACCTTAGCTCCATACAAATATGAACGCCAAACCTTCAAGGCAAACACCACCGCAGCCATTTCGTGGTCATGGGTCGGATAGTTCCTTTATGCTTCCTTAATTGCCTTGATGCATATGCAATCAACTTTTCCCTTTTGCATCAAAACACAACCAAGCCGGGATATAGAGTTCATCTGTGTAGACTGCTAAGGTTCAATGCGGAGAAGCACTTCTCAACCCTTCTGACCATGTGAATTTAACATCCTTTCCCAGTTAGTCGAATCATGGGTTGAGCCATAGCTCGAAAACCCTTTTACAAACTTTTTGTAGTAGCGCCAATCCAAAGAAGCTCCGTACGTTGATGGCATTCTGTGGCTTGGCCTCTCCCTTGATCGATTTGATCTTCTCTGGATCAACCAAGACTCCCTCACCAGACACAATGTATTCTAGGAACCCAATATATCATTTTCCCCAAAAACTGCAATTACTCAGCTTTGCAAAGATTTTATGTTCCTCAGCCATTCCAGCACAGTCTGAAGGTGACCCATGATGTCAATCCTGATCCTTGGAGTAAACGAATATATCATATATAAAGATACTACAAACATTGTCAAAAAAATCTTGTAATATGCCATTCATCATTTTCCTGAAGGTAGCTGGGAGCGTTGGTCAGTCTGAAAGGCATGACATGAATTCATAGTGACCATACCTCGTCCTGAATGCTGTCTTCTGCACATCATTTGGCTCGATCGGGGATTTGATGATAACCAGATGCCAAGTCGATCTTGGAAAACCAAGTCACCTTCTTAGTTGGTCTAGTAATCATCTATATGAGGCAATGGCTACTTGTTCTTCACATTAAACCGATTCAATCCTCGATAGTCAATGCATAGAAGAAAACTTTTGTGCTTCCACTTTACAAAAAGGACTGGTGCACCCCACGTCAAGCTAACTTGGCTGTATGAAAACTTTTTTTCCATCAACTCTTCAAGGTTTTCTTTAACTCAGACATTTTGGCCAGAGACATTTGATATGGTGCCTTAGAAAATGGAGCAGTTCTGGGTTCAAGTTCGATTGTGAATGGAACCGACCGATCAGGTGGTAAACCCGAAAAGGTTTGGAACACATCTCTCCGAACTCATTAAAACCTGAATCTCTCCAAGGTCTACACCTTTCCTGAATTCGTTCATGGTGATTGTAGCCAAATAGGCTTCATAACCCTTCTTGGGCATCCGTTCTGCTTGGATCTCTGAGACCACTGAGCTACCCAAAATCGGCATTGTCCCTTGGAACTCAATTGGTCCAGCCCCACTCTCAAACCGCACTCGCCCTCGGTGGCAGTCTATAGTGCCCTGATATTTTCCCAAACAGTCCATGCCTAAGATCACCACATGGCTCTTAAGGAAAACTATTACAAAAGTCCACATGCATATTCTTGCTTTGGATCACAACCATAATGTTTTTAACCAGCCCTAGGAAATGCATGATCTGCCTACCGGCTGCATTCACTATGCCAAAATATATGTCATGTTCCTTCTAGAACAATCCCTTTCTGATCATCTCCGGGATAACAAAGCTATGTGTTTCCCTAGAATCAAAAAGTGCGTGTGTATCCACACCACCAATACTTAATTTCCCTACAATCATTCTTTAGACTAAGGATCTACCCATTCTATGTTCCATGCAATGCAATGCAATAAAAGAAATAGGTCAGGGCTTAGTGATGTACCAGTGATCGCTTGGAAGTTATTAGTCTCGCAAGTTTCCTTTGAAAGCTTATACACCCGTGGTGCCATGGTCTGCCCCTTGACCTAGGCCGACCTATTTAAATCCACGTGGTTCCTCTCTTCTCTACTTGAAATATTCAGGCATTCTTCTTTGAAATGGCCTTCTTTCCGCAATGGTATTAGGACTTAGCATTATCACTCATCACTTTTCATTGCCCATGGTCCATTTTTGACAGTTTTGGGTTGCATGGTCCTTGTGCCAAATCTGGTGGCACGCGCCCATCGCCCCTCCACGCATTCACGCCCGGCCTCCTACTGCACTTGGGGCATTCAGATCGACTTCCCGAAGTCCTATGCTTCATCGACTGATCCATTTCCTCTTTCGGTCGCTTGTCTTGCTAACCGAAGACAAACTGGGAATCGAGACCCTGACAGGGTTCTTCCTCAGAAAGAGTGGCCTTCCAGCAAAGAAGCCTTTCAACCAGCTTCCGAACAGTACAGAGGTACAGACAGAGTAGTGGGTGCAGAGTTCAACCCGTAGGCCTCGAAAGAACCGACGCACATGTACTGCTTCCTCTTCAAGTTCCTTCCCCACATACCGTGTAAGTCGGTTAAACTCTTCCTCATATTCAAGGACCGTTATGCAATCTTGCGTTAGGCTCAGAATTTTTGCCTCAAGCCGATCCATGTTTTGGTTGGGAAGTACTTGCCGTTGAACTCACACTCAAAGTCATCATCCTCTCAACATGCCTCTTGTGCGTTTTTTATAGAGCCTACCACCAATTATGTGCATCCTTTTCGCAGGGAAGTGAAATCGCCATTTCTTTATTGTATTCTTCCGAGCAGTGAGTGGATTTTGAAGTTTCAGATCAACGAAATCCTCCATTCATCTGCCTCAATCGGATCCGAACTACCCTTGAAGTTCTTTGTTTCCCATGCGAGATATGTGTTCCAGCACAACTCAAGTAATCCACCTTTTTCACAGCTCTTACTGGTGGATCGATCTCGACTACCTCAGCCATCTCTCTAACCCATCCATCGACTAAAGGTATAGCCATTGGGATTTGAGTTGCCTGACCCGCATACGAGTTCACCAATGATGTGACTGCTTGGGTCAGTTTGGTCATCTGGGTAACCATCGTTTTTAGTGCACTTAACACATCCCTCATGGAAGGTTCTACGACCTGATCCATTCATCACACGGTTCCATCCACCTCTTCACCCGATGGAGCCGAGTTATGTGCCGCATTAGAGGATTCCACGCCTTCCTCTTCATGATGATCATGGCCACGGTTTTTGGGATTCACGGTCCGAGTCTCACCAATGTTGGTCTGAACCAATGACGTCCCCCCATCAGTCTCTCCAATATTAGGTCTGATTGTACTTAGGTTCAATGATCTACTACATCATCAGCAGATTGACTTGATTCAGCCACTCCCTTAGAATTCCTTCCCTTTGCAGTTTTGCTTTTTCCTGCCTGGAATAAAAACCTGTTACTAAACCAGCACAACATATAATGCATCTTAGACTAAGAAAAACATATTGTGAGACCCAAGCCGGATGAGTGGTGTAACCCATAACCCAACTAATCCTAGAATTAAGCATGCTCAGATACTAACTTAAAGTGCCTTAACTCGAACTCTAAGTCCGGTGAGGTTGCTACGATTGGTCCCTGAATTTTTCTAGGGCATTCAGTTCATTTAAAACCTTATTTTTCAAACAATCATTTCGTTCAATTATGTGATTCATTTATTAGAGTCGATATGCGAGTATAATAGAGTCATTATGATAAGAGATAAAAAGATTCTTAATTTATTTCACGAAGTATTCAATACAATGAGATTTTGCCTTATAAGTTATTACAAAGTAATCGATCCTAATCAGTTTATCTAACCACCCATCCACCCTTGTCTTTGAGTCTACACGGCTAAGCAAAATCCTTCCCACGATCACCATCTTGTCCTGAAACCAAAACAAAACATAAAGGCGATCGATCGGATGAAACTTAGTGAAACGGTTTCTATACATGCAACCATATCTTCGGATCTATTTTAATGTCTAACCTGGACCCCCTTAATAATACTCAACTCTCAAGTCACTTAACCAGCATCGATCAGGTTCAGTTCGCGGATCTATATCAACCGTCTTACCAATTAATCTTCCAAATTGCCAATAACTCGATCAAGTCATTCAGCTATGATCCATGATCTATCGGATCCTGCACCAAAGCATTTGATCACATGATCGGACCAGATTACAGACATAGTCCACTACTCAGCCATATGGCCTAAGATACTCAATCGTTCATGCAAAAAAAGAAGAAAATGATCAAGTATATAGAGAGAAGGATGTAACCATTTGGCCGATCGACCAAAGAACCAACCGGAATCACCCAAAGGCTATGGGAGATGGCTTATCAAATCTATCCACTCACCTCAGAGGTGATTTCCAGAGTCAAGGTCCTAGTTCGCTTCTTTTTCTCCTTTGGACCCATGGTTGGATCGATCTTCAAGACACTGTGGTCAGATTGCCTTCTTGGCTTGATTCTGATCAAGTCTTCCTTCAAAATTTCCCATGTTTTATCTTTCGGACTGCCTTTGTATTCTGATTGTTTGCTGAGTTTCTTCCAAAAATTATGTATCCAAAATCGGTCCCAATGCCAGATAATTATAGAAAACTTGGCCAGATAATTATAGAAAACTCGGCCAGAAACCGTTTATGGGCGAATAAGGGCATTCCGGTAACCGTTTGGGCAATTATCCATACGCGCCCCTTCGTCCAGTAACGGCCTAACCTGCTCGACACACGTGCCACAACTTAATAGACCAAGTTTGGATATGCACCTGATCTTACCCTCTGTCCGATAACCACCCCGACCCGACCAGCTGGCTCAACTGTCGAACACTACACTGAGTTTAGTTGAGCTCCCGACAGGTTGTCCCGATGATTGAGATAGGTATATTATCTGATCACTATGGCTTATCTTACTGAACTCGGCTTGAGCCTTATCCAGCTCGCCCAAGCTCCATCCAACTCGCCCAAGCTCCATCCAACTCGCCCAAGCTCCATCCAACTCGCCCAAGCTCCATCCAACTCACCCAAGCTCCATCCAACTCGGCTTCCGTCTTTTCCTTTGTTTTCTTGGCTAAGTACCGATCATCACTCATCTTAACCCATTATTCTTACCATGAAACGCTTGCCTTTGTGTCTTATGAATGGCTCGCACGTTCCCTAGTCCCATGGTCCGTCCCGACGATCCTATCAGGGATCGTAGATGCTACAAATTCCATCTAAAGCCTCATGATGAGATCCTCAAGACCCATCTTCTTTCTTTTGTGCTTCAGGTAGTTCTTGAAAGTCTGATATCCTGGAGGGATCTTTTCAATGAAGCTGAGAGTTGTGAATCTCTCGCAGATGGACAATCATTGAGAAGAAATTTCATGGCAAATAGCTAGAAAGCTCAAACTTGATCCATGATGGGCTTTGTATACACCATTTTGAAGTCATGGAATTTCACAACCACAAACTTCTGCCAGCCAACGTCCTTACCTCTGTACTTATTGTCTAGGGATCTCCATAGCTCTTTCGCTATGGGAACCTCACAGTAGACTCGGTACAAGGGATCAGTGAGGTGCCCCAAGATCCATCCTTTGAAGAAGTAATCAGAATGCACCAGACGCCAACACTCCCGAGAGTGTGCACATCATTAATCCAGTGAGGGACAATAGGCTTGTTCGTCGTGATTAATTTGTCCAACTTCAAGGTTGGGAGGTAGAACAACATCTTTGTCTGCCACATTTTGAAGTTTTTGCCATCAAACTTGTTTGGCATTAGTCCTTGAGCGATTGGACCTGGTATGTTCGGAAAAGTTGGAACTGCAACTGAAGAACTTGTGGAGACGTTGGTTAAACCACCAACTGGGTACATACCAGCAGCGAACAAGCAACGCCGTGCGGTATCATCGATGGTACTTGTGGTTCCTATAGCGGTTGTTACTGTTGTTTAAGTGGTTGCTCTTGTTTCAATTTGAGAACCGTTCATTGGAGTTTGATCATCAATGGTATTGTTGTTGTTATCGGTACTCATTTTTGCTTTTCTGAAAAATAGCAAACAGCATACTGTATTATTACACCAATAATAAACAAAACATTATTTATTAAAACTTGTTTTGTAAACTTGCTTAAAACGTTTGCAGAAACCCGTTTTGTAAACTTGCTTAAAGCGTTCGCAGAAACCGTCTGTATAGGCGTTCTGATTGTTTCACAAACTCGCTTTATAAGCGTTCGTGGAAACGAATTGTTTTCATTACATTTTAATAATCATGTACGAAAAATGTCTGCAAATACGCTAAGAGCAAATTGCAAATCCGTTCATACACAAAACGTTTTATAGAGATGCTGAACGCAAATCGCAAACACCGTTCCAATTGAAAACCAAAAACGTTCGCAATTCCTTGAAGAAATCATTTTACAAACCCGTTTTCCCAATCTGATTCAAGCTTATATATAATAGAAGCGATAAAGAAGCAAGAAATCTGAATTGATGTAAACAATAAATAAAATCGACGTTAAGGAAATAGGCAATATTGAAAAAACGATTTGAAAGCATTTTCGAAAACGAGACCATGGAGTCGAGACAAATCTCTTTTCTTAAATTTTTATTCACTTCGTAAGTGCGACAGATTTATACGAGTAAGGGTCCTAGGATAAAACCATGATAGGTTGTCACGCGGCACTCGTGATCAACCCCTATGAACTAATAAATCTAGGAAACACTCTCTAGACCTTACGCTAGGAACTGTTTTTTGTTGTGTAAAAACGTAAAAATCGAATGTGACGAGAGTTTGATATTTAAAGAGGCGACGAGAAGCGAGTTGTCGTAACATTTGCAAAACAGGCGTTCGTTAGTGGGGATTTCTCAAAAATCTCGTGAAGTTTAAATTACGAAAACGTATCCTCCAAGACTCGCTTACTCTCTCTTATTGTTTAAATATCTAGCGAGGGGAAAAACTTCGTAATGTTTTTGGAGACAAACTACATGTTTTTTTTTTAAATTGCATGTTTTTAGGAAGATAATGGTTGAAAACGTTTTTAAGAAGGAAATTGGCCAAAATGTTGAGCAACTTGACCCAAAAATAACATTTTGTAGTGGTCATAAGCCACATTCTACCAAGCCTAGGCCTGACCGGACAGCGGTGGCAAGCTTGGGAAGCCATCCCTTCTCCCAAACCGTTTAATACAGCTAAGTGTGAGAACATATATATAATGCTCAGTTTTTCTGTACTTACCGTTGTGAGACTTTCGCCATCTCATTAATTTAAAAGAAACAAGGCCACCTAATGGCCCATTTTTTCACTGGTTTTACCATTAATTTTAAAGTCCATGAGACTTAATTAATTGATCCAACAACAAGTGCAGGCTGGGTTCGATAAAGAAGCCGAAGGATAGAGATTCTTAGAGCACTAATAACGGGAGCTCTTAACCCGTCTCTTAATGTATTTGACATTTAAAAAAAAACTTAAACACACTTAATTAAAGAAGAACTGTGTCTTATTTTGGGGAAAGAGGAGACGGTTCTTGGGGACACGTGTTGTGTCTACAGAGGAGAGAGGAGAGGTGGGTTCTTTTCTTTCGTTTCATGTCTTCTTTCTCTCTCGAATCATCTCTCTTGTGGCGACGATATGGCGATATGCTCTCTCTCCTTGGCTCGTAGACGAAATGGCGGATTGTGTCTCGGTGGTTGTCGTCGAAACGGCGGCGTCTGTCTCCAATCATCTCCCTCTCCGTAGGTCTCCTCGACGGTGACGGATCTTGATGTTGGTGAAGATGAATATTTAGAAGAAGAAGACGTAGCTCTCTCACGGTGGCTTTCGCTTCAGTTCTGTCCCGGTGGCTATCGGCTCGGTTCTGTCTGACGGTGGCGACGGAGACATGAAGATCGGTGGAGGTCTCTAACCGCGACGGCGATGGAGGTCTCTGACGGTGGCTCTCCTCCATTCCAAAGGTAAAGGTTCGGTTTCGTGTTATTTTCTCATGCATGTCTTAGATTGTGCTTGTTCTATCTATAGATTGATTTTTTTGTTGTGTCCAAGTCTGTTTCTAGATTTTTTTATTTGTTTTGTCCGATCAATTGTGACTTGTTTGTTGTGTTCGAGTCTGTTTCTAGATTGATCTATTTGTTGTGTTCGATCAATTGTGATTTGTTTCCTGAAAGATTATCTATTTCGATTTTTTTTGTTGTTGATTCATTCTTTATGTTTTTGTGTTTGTGTCGTGAGATGGATGGGTCAAACAGAGATGAGTAGAGCAAACAAAGGAGATGAATGGATCAAACGGAGAGATGAGGAAGTTTCATCGAACAAAGGTCTCTATCCGTGTATACAGGTTAGTTTATGAATTGATTTAGCTTCTGTTCTGGAATTAATTAATCTAGCTTATGAAACTTTGAATCGATTTCTGTGATGAATTAAACCGATCATTATTATCGTTTTGGTTTGTGTAAAAGTAGGTCTGATTCATGTCTCTGTCTTTGTTTCTCATCTGACTTGAATTGATTGTGAATGTGGTTGTGCTTAACTGTGATAAATGAGTTAGATAGAAATGTTGTGGTTAAGTGTGAGTAATGAGTTAGATAGATTGTGATAAATGAGTTAGCTATAGGTCAAGTCGAAATGGTTGTGGTAAGTGTGAGTAATGAGTTAGATAGATTGTGATAGTTGTGGTTAAGTGTTACGAATGAGTTAGATATATTGTGATAGCTGTGGTAAAGTAATGAGTTAGATAGATTATGGTTGTGGTTATGTGTTACGAATGAGTTAGATATTAATGATGATAGTTGTGGTTAAGTGTTATTAATGAGTTAGCTATATGTCAAGTGGAAATGGTTGTGGTTATGTGTTAATTGTGAGTAATGAATGTGTGTATCTCTCTGTGGTTTGGTGATGAATATGTGTATGTCTCTGTCTCCTCTTCCTTCTCTCTGTTTTCTATAAAGTTCTCTTCCATCTCTCTTCTTCTCTTTCATCTCTCTTTTTTCACCTAAACAGATATGGATTCTAATCCATATCTGAACGTAAATTTTTTTGATCTTCTCCAAAGTCAACAAAATTCTGGCATCGGTTTAGAGTCTTTCACTATTACTTCTTCTGGCACGCAAGCTACTGATGAACAAGATAGTCCAGGAGCGCGTAAGGAAAGAAGGACGTGGACTCCAACTGATGATGCAGTGCTCATCAGCTCATGGTTAAACACCAGCAAAGACCCTATCGTAGGGAATTAGCAAAAATCTATGGCCTTCTGGAAGAGAATTGCAGCTTACTTCTCTGCTAGTCCTAAGCTTGCTGGCTGTGAAAAAAGAGAGGCATCTCACTGTAAACAAAGGTGGCACAAGATCAACGACTTAGTCTGCAAGTTTTGTGGTGCTTATGAGGCTGCAACAAGATAGAGGAGTAGTGGTCAGAATGACAACGATGTTCTGAAACTTGCCCATGAAATATTCTTCAACAATCACAAAAATAAGTTCACACTAGAACATGCTTGGAAGGAGCTTCGCAATGACCAGAAGTGGTGTGAGATTTTTACAGCAAAAAATGAAGGAAACTCCAAGAAGAGGAAGTGTGATGACAGCTCACAGTCAGCAAGCTCGCAAGCATTTGAAACAGACTATGAAGGTTCCACTCGTCCCCAAGGTGTAAAAGCCGCAAAAGCCCGTGCTAAGAAGCCAATAAGTGAGGGAAAGGAGTTGTCTCAGTTTCAAACAATGTGGAGTGTCAAGAACGATGATTTGTCTATGAAGGAAAGGCTGTCCAAGATGAAGCTTCTTGACAGTCTCATTGCTAAACAAGAACCCCTTCCTGATTATGAAGAAGCTTTGAAGAAGAAACTCATTGATGAGTTGTTGTCCAATTAGTTTAAGTCTATGTTTTAGTTTATGTTGCTTGTTCTAATAGTTAGTATGAACTCTTCTGTTTTTTATTAATGTTTAAGTTTGTCTATCCTGTTCTATCTGCTTCTTGTTAATGATGATTAATGTTTAAGTTTGTCTATCTTGTTCTTCTTAATAGAAGAAGCAGGTGACATGGCAAGAGTGCAAGGCTAATAATAATAAGGTAATGGGACTACTCATTACCTTCAGAGTCACGTAACATGTTCTGTTTGAAACAGATACAATACGTGACACTGATAGTAATGAGTATTCCCGCTATCATATTGATGTTCGCATGCGGCTGATAGAGGAATCATGTAGTGGAAGACACTTGTTGGTGTAGGTAAGTTACTCTTGTCTATGTCTCTGTTATGATTTTTGTTCTGTCTCCTAACTTTTTCTCTGTTTTTACTTGCAGGTAAAGCATGGAGCATTGTCAAGTAGAAGAGTCACGGACCTGTGACAGTGTGGAGGATTCACGGAGCATTGTCAAGTGGAGGATTGTCAAGTGGAGGATTGGGTAACAAACAAGAGTCACGGGCCTCTTGATCGTGTGGAGCATTGGGTAACAAACAAGAGTTTTGTCTAGACAGCTTGTACACAAGAGTCACAGACTTCTTGTACTTTTGTAGTTTTGCGTAGAAAGCTTTGTAGCTTTGTAGTTTTGTGTAGAAAGCTTTGTAGCTTTGTAGTCTTGTACACAAGAGTCACGGATTTGTATAAAGAACTTCATGTTCTATATTAATAACTTCTTGTTCTCCATATAACAACTTCATCGAGCAAACTTGTTCTTTCTTTCTCTTCACATAAAAAATGATCTTCTTTCTTTCTCTTTAATCACATTTTCTATATGGCATCTTCTTCTCATTACACATTTGATGGATCTCTTGATGATTCATTTGATGAAATTTTTGATCAAAATTTTGATCAATATTTTGATCAAACTTTTGAAAATTTTACCATTGATGATGAAGAAGAAGGAAGAAAAAAGGAAAAAACGAGCTTACATCGAAAGAAATCGTGAAGAAGGTCATGTACGTTTATGGAATGATTATTTCAGCGAAACTCCAACGTATCCTGAGAAATTTTTCTGTCGACGTTTTAGAATGAAAAAGCCATTGTTCATGCACATTGTTGACCGAATCTACAATGAAGTTCTATTCATTCACCAAAAAAAGATGCTCTTGGAAGGCTTGGTCTCTCTCCACTTCGAAAATGTACAGCAGCTATCTGTGTCTTGGCATATGGTACTGCTGCTGACACGGTCGACGAATACCTACGTCTCGGTGAATCCACAACTCGTATATGTTTGGAAAATTTTGTGGAAGGAATAATAAATTTATTCGGTGATGAGTACCTAAGAAGACCAACACCGGCTGATCTTCAACGTCTACTTGATATTGGAGAGCATCGTGGATTTCCCGGGATGATAGGAAGCATCGATTGTATGCACTGGGAGTGGAAGAATTGTCCCACCGCTTGGAAAGGGCAATATTCTCGTGGTTCGGGAAAACCAACAATCGTTTTAGAGGCGGTTGCTTCATATGATCTCTGGATATGGCACGCATTTTTTGGACCTCCAGGTACCTTAAACGATATCAATGTTCTTGATCGGTCACCAGTTTTTGATGACATAATAAAGGGTCATGCTCCAGAAGTCACTTACTATGTCAATGGAAGAGAGTATCATATGGCTTACTATCTCAGTGATGGTATTTATCCAAAACGGGAAACTTTTATCCAATCTATTCCAGTGCCATAAATGCCGAAAACAGTTTTATTTGCTCAACGTCAAGAAGCTGTTCGAAAGGATGTCGAACGTGCTTTTGGAGTCTTGCAAGCTCGCTTTGCCATTGTTAAAAATCCAGCACTTTTTTGGGATAAAGTCAAAATTGGGAAGATTATGCGAGCATGTATCATACTCCATAACATGATAGTAGAAGACGAACGAGATGGATACACTCAATTTGATGTTTCGGATTTCCAACAAGCAGAAGACAACGGAAGTTCACATGTGGATCTCACGTACTCTACAGATATCCCTACAAATATCGCCAATATGATGGGTGTTCGAACAAGAATTCGTGATCGACAGATGCATCAACAACTGAAAGATGATTTGGTTGAACATATATGGCTTAAATTTGGACGTCATGAAGACAACAACTGAACTTGATGTTCAAATTATTATCGTTTATTTTAATAATTTTTATTTAAATGTTTTTATTTTAAAATGTATGTTTCAAATGTTATCTTTTCATATGTTTTATTTCATCACAAAATTTTAAGTTTAATAAAATAATGTTTAATTTTTTTAAGAACCTCTAATTAAGAACCTTGCAATGGAGCAGTTATATGGCAGGGTTTAATTTCAATATTTCATGTTATGCAGGTTTAGTTTTTCCAGACATTCCTGCAGGTGTGCGACGTGATCGCATCCTTTGAGAGATTTTACGATTATATCATCGATGTAAACTTCCATGTTTTTTTCGAGTTGCTCGGAGAACATGCGGTTTACGAGTCGTTGGTAAGTCGCGCCTGCATTTTTGAGACCAAAATACATTACTTTGTAAAAATAGGTGCCGCGATCTGTGATGAATGGAGTTTTCTAGCGATCGTCGTGATTAATCATAATTTGGTTGTATCCCAAGATAGCATCCATGAAAGATAAGAGCTTGTTCCTTACCGTTCCTTCTACCAAGCGATCGATGTGTGGTAGTGGGAAGCAGGTCGGATGAGTGGGTCGTCTGGGTGGTGAGTTGATCGAGTGAGCGGGTCGAGCGGGATGGGTTGAATGGTCGGGTCGAGCGGTCACCCGTAGTTTTAGTCAGCCCAAAATTCTTCTCTGGCTGAAAGACTTTTCAAAACGGTTTTGGCTTCTTTTCTCTTGTCTTCTTTCTGATCCATCTTCTTAACAAAGGCTTTACTCTAATCCTTTTGGTCCTAGCTCGGGTCATTGGTCCATCCTCCTTGATCGCTTGTCCATCCAGTTCAAGTGCTAGTTCGTCCAGCTCCTTCTCCCCGTCCTATCAGGTTTACTCATAAACCTCCTAACCAACCCTAATGCATATGCCAGATAACACCTTGTACCTATCATAGCATATATTATGCTTCCGATAGCCTTCGCATATGGAATATCAAATATACTTGGTGTTGCTTCATCATCATCTACAGCAAACAATTTGAAATGTGCACAAACAGGCGTTGACACACTCTATGACTCATCCATGTCGAATACCTTAAGAGAAACCTTCCTGATATAACCAGATTAAGATAGTGTCAAAATACTCTTCGCAAGATCTCTCTCAATATCCATTCCCAAATTCCATCTTGCTGGACCCAAGTCCTTCATCTCAAATCTGATGTTGAGTAGCTGCTTCACTTTCCTGATCTCTGCCGCATTCCTTGAGGCAACCAACATATCATCCACATATAACATTAGATAAATGTATGTACCATTGGTTACCTCCTTGTTGTAGTGAAAATGTGCGGGTTAAGGTATAAAATTAAGCAGACAATCTATCAAATTAACCCTATAAACTACTCTTGCCAAGAGAGGTCAAATTGTGGTACTTAGGGATCAAATCCACAGAGATCGAGGGCACGCAATATATTTTTGGGTCCTTAAGGTTAAGCTAGGCAAACTATAAATATGGGGTTTTGTAGTGAGGGTTTATTCCAAAAATAAAATTTGCTAAAAAGTTAAACTGATTCAAATAAGGAAATATAGTTCTAGGGTTTCCTACTAAGTGAATTATAATGAATAATATGCAAGGACCTCAAATAAAGATATATAGATCCCTCTCGTTCCAACTCTTGCATGCGAATAGAGGAGTCAACCGTCGATCGACGCAAAGGCCTAGTGTCGGTCGACGATTATCGGACAGGAAGTGGTCCACTAGGTTAATTACACCAGCTCTCGCATGTATCTAACAACCTAACTCAGTGGAATTAATTCATGCAAAGAAATCACTCTCGTAGTTCTCTATGTCCTAGGTTCATGGTTCTAGTTAGCTACTCTAGAACACAAGCATTAAACACAATTCCAAAGATGGATATTATTCATCATAGCAATCCTAATTTTGGGCTAATTCAAAAATACCATACTGAATCCTAAATATAATAAGAAAACTACCCATACATAATCATAGAAGACATAATAAATTGAATAATAGAATGCATAAAATAAATAATGGAGTTCCAATACAAATCTCTGAAGGAGTCAGATCTTCTCCCCAAAACTACTCAAAACTCTCAACAATATTATTGTTGTGGTTGTTGGTTGTGTTGGTGGTCTCCTTTGCCTAAACAATGGTAAGACATTTTAAACTTTGTGAAAACTTGGTCAAAACTAGTTAGGGGAATTCTTGTAAATTATCTTGAATTGGGCATGAAATCGGTCAACTGCTCTACGAGTAGATCGTCGATCGACAACAAGTGTGTACCGTCGATCGATGGTCAGAATTGGCTTCGACTCTGACAGAACATCAACTGGATATCCACTCAGAATGCTCTAACAAGATCCATTATCTACATAATGCTCTAAAACGTACCTTGATCTGAAAAGACTCTAAAAGACATTCTAGACATACTTAGAGACCCCAAATAGGGTCCAAATGGTAGTCTTAAACTGGTAAATAACAAGGTATATGAACTCCCCCATATTTAACCTTTTGCTTGTCCTCAAGGAAAACAAAGGCTGCGTGTGAAAGTCGTTTGAAATGCGGGGACTCACATAATAAATAAGTACTACTATCACACTACTATATTGCAATCACAAGGAATAATGCTAATCAAAGACAAACTTTATATGCCTTATCCTAGTATAGCAACCACATTCATTCTATCAGCAACTCAACAAATGCTAATCTGCCTCACCCTCTATTGATCAACATGTCTAAGAATGGTGCTAAAGTATGGTTAGTCAATAAATAAGTTGTTGATAATAATCCCTTTCTTGACTCTATTAAAACTATTTGAAAATTTTTAGTAAATAAACGCTCAAAATAAATAAAAGGATCAGCGACCTCCCTCATACTTGAATACATTGTCCCCAATGATACAAACAATAATTAATAACTAGATAAGTAAAAAAAATTAAAACATACTAAACGGAGGGTTGCCTCCCACTCAGCACTTGGTTATAATATTAAGCTCGACGTTGTGACATCTGGACTAGGAAAGTGTTTCATAAAACAAATGTGGAAAGTAAGTATCCACATATTCGCTGCGTGTCTCGAACCATGCACTCATAAAACTTCTTACAGCCGCATCCGCACTGTCCTAGATGATTTTCCATCTTCTTTTGAATGGAAGACAGTCTGTGCATCCCTTCTTCAATTTTTTGAATGTGTCCTGTCAGCATGTTGAGTCTGGCATATGTGGGATCTTAAATATCTTCCAAACTCTGGTTGATACTTTCCCTCATTATGTCATGAGAAAAGTAGAATCCATCGAGCTTGTCTTGCAGTAAGTCCTCTGTTACCAGTCTCTGCCCAGATGCTGCGTCTAGACCGTCGATCGATGCCCAGCTATTGCCGTCGATCTATGCCAAGTTGACTTCCTCAGCCGAACCCTGATTTCTGAAGAGATTCCCTGCTCCGTTGGCCATTGCTACTATGTCTACAATATCGTCCTTGGACACTTTTAGAATTCTTCCATCCATTGCCCGTGCATATCCATATGGGTCTCTCATGATTCAAAACTCATCTGGTCTGAGGTATCCATAATCGTTCCCGTATCATGTCGGGTCCTCGTCGATCGATGGTATAGTGTTACCGTCGATCGACTCTGATTCCAGCTTCCATAAGAGCCTCTGAAAAATTTCCAGATTCTTCGAGTGCAAAGGAAGAGTGCTCTACTGCTTCTTCTTCATAGTAGGACTCATCATACTCGTGATTGTCAAGTTCTGGCACCCTCTCACGGTATTGTCACCCGGTGTAGACTATCTCTTCTTTAGTGTCCTCCTTGTTCTGACCTGGAGCAACACCGTCAATCGATGCGGCGTTATGATGGTCGATCGATGCCAGATTGTGAGATTCATGCTGGTTCTGGTTGAAGGAACTATCGATTTTTGTCAAAGGTTGGGTGTCTATTGATGTCGTGTCCACAGGCCCATCGTCTTTATCATATTTGCAGAAGCATGTAACAATCAGACCTGGATCATTACCCAATTCTATCTGAGTAGCTTTGTTCATGACTTTAACAGGTTCATAGAAAATGAATAGATTGATCAAGGATGATACAACCTGTTTGTTTTCATGTCGCAGATAGCTCCTACTGTTGCCATGAAAGCTCTTCCAAGAAGTAAGGAGGAGTTCCAAACAATCTTTGTTTCCATCACATGGAAGTCTACTGGAACTATGGCATTGCGAATCTGCACTGGAACATCCCTGGCCATCCCTCATGAGTTTACCTTGAAGCAATCAATAAAGGTGAAAGAATTACTAGACGGATTCCCTTTCATGTTTAGCTGCTCTGCCATCACTATAGGCATAATACTAACTGCTGACCCAGTGTCGCGGAGGGTGTTAGGATACTCGTGACCTTTGACATAGCATGGGATCACAAACTTTCCAGGGCCACTCTTCTTCTTAAGAGTAGTTCACTTCTTTGGTTTCTCCCTAAGGTCATTGAACATGTGCTCTATGTCAATCTCTGTTTTCCTGGATTCCCTGAAAAAATCCACAACTTTATCAAATGAAGTATCTAAAAGTATTTGAGAAACTCTTTTGGCAAAGTCATCCATCTCTTTGTCTGTTGCTTCTCTGCGAAGATGTTTGGGAATCTTCTACTTCCTTCTAGAATGTATTTCTGTCATTATGGGATAATGTGTACTAGCATCCTGTTCCTGGTTCTCCACAGTTGAAGGTCTGATGAATTGGCTGGCACTTAGACTTGGTAGACGACTCGACTCTGTTGTTGGAGGCCGTCGATCGATGCTTGCTGCACGCCGTTGATCGACGTTGGTGGATTCACAAGAGGCGACTGATTCTGCATGTTCCGTTGATCGACGGTTCTGCCGAAAGACATGGCACTTTCCACATGAAAGTCTCCTTCTTGGAGCTGTTCTCTCTTCACTTCTTGCCAAAAATCTTCACTTATCAATGCATTGACGTGGTGCTTTTGACTATTCTCTCCTTTTACCTTAATCAAGGCCTCATGTATCTGAATTGCCTTACTTGTTTGGACCACTTGATTGTCCAGCTTCTTGACATGAGTGTTGAGGTTTTGAAACTTGGTGTTGAGGTGGTGTACATCAAGTCTATCTTCCCATTAAAGTTCACAGTCATCTGTTGCTGCTGCTCCAGTATCCTATCAACCATGGCTTCCAACTTACTTTGTTGAGGCTTCTGTTGCTATAGATTCTGCTGAGGATTCTGATTCCTGTTGCCACCATAGGATTTCATGTTGTATCCTGGATTCCCTGGTCTCTAATAATTTTTTCCACGAACAAAGTTCATATCCTCTTCCTCATCTTTTTCTTCCACGCCTTTTACTTCTTGCTTCTTCAGAAATTTCTGAACACTGTCCAACTTTGCCTTGACCTCATCTTTCTGCTCCTTGCTTAGAGATGGAGCTGATTTCTTCCTTTCGTAGTCACTATTCTGGTGCTATTGCTTGATGCCAAGTTCTCAATCAGCCTTGTTTCTTAATCAGGACTTCTAGTGCTGAAGTTCACTTCACTAGCGGTGTCTACAGCCCTCTAGTATTGCAGATGAATACCTCTGAAGAAAGTGCTAAGGAAATGCACTTTATTGAAGCCGTGGTGCGGCCAGTTTCTTTGGTAGGACTTGAATCTGAACCAAGAGCTTTTGAAAGATTCCCTAGGTTCCTTTGTGAATGTGGCAATCGTGCTTCTCAAGCTTCTGCTTGTGCTCATCAAAGAAGTTACGCATGAATGTGTTCTTGATATCTGTCCAGGATGTCAGATCCTGGTGGTAGCTGCTTAAGCCTGTGCAAAGCATCTCCAGCGAGGGAGTACTTGAAGAGCTTGCAGAATAGATAGTCCTCAGGGACTCCATTGGCTTTGATAGCAGAAACTAGATACTCAAATCGCTCTAGATGATCCATTGGCGAAGAAGGACGATTTGATCTCAAAATCATTCCTCTGAAAAGCTGGAGGAAAAATGGCGGATATATTAGTGCAAAACTGGTCTGGACGATTGTACTCTCCCAGTGTTCGTTGAGCAGCTCGGGCGGCAGATTCAGGTTGAGCCACTACAGCGTCTGCTTCTGGTTCATGGATCACAGCTCCCTTCTCATCAATCTTCTGACTTGTTGCATTATACAGATGACCTTCGAGGTCATACAGGTCCCCCTCTCGTCTCGGACCAGAACTAGTGTCACAACCATCTTTGTGTTGTTACCCTCGATCGGTGCCGAAGAGGTGATGTCGAGCGATGTTGAAGCGTGAGTGTCGATCACCGGTCGAGTGTTGTCGTCGATAGATGCTAGTCGCGTTTGTTTGCGGTTTGAGCGTTCGATTGTAACTAGGTCTGAAAAGAGTAATTCCTTGTTCCTTTGGATTTTGGTACTGCTAGGCATGCACCTGAAAAGACAAGAAAAAGAAATTATCAGTAACTTGCAGTAAGAGAAATACCTAGACTAAACCAAACTAAACCTAATGGCGATTTGGAACCTGCAAAATCAGTCGCCTCATGGTAATTCACCAACGTCGATCGACGACATGAAGCGAGCATCGATCGACGACCTCCAACAACAGAGTCGAGTCGTCTACCAAGTCTAAGTGCCAGACGAGGATGGTCAGGTGTGTTTCCTGTGTTGTATCTTTTGTCCGTTGTAATAGGAAAGTCTCAAAGGAAAGAATCCAGAAGCTCATTGGGTCCAGGACGAAAATGGCTACTTTGACCATAACCAAGACAACCTTATGGACGATGATATGGACTTTGAAACCTCAGACATTCTAAAAGAATGATCTAGAATTTGACATCTTGTTTTTGTGTTTTTCATTTCTAGTTTTAAGATTTCATTTCTGCTTTGTGTTTTTCCTGCTTGATTCTATGGGTGTTTTGCATTTGATTTGAACTTAATAAATTATAAGTTTTGGTGTTATATACATAGTCTCTAAGAAATGAATTTTTCATCTTATAGAATGAAAGATCATTTAGAAATACTTGTGGTGGATAGTGGATCAAGCCACACAATACTTAGAGACAAAGGACATTTCCTCGACCTTACAATGCAAAATGCCAAAATACAAACAATTGCTGGTCTGGCTAGCCTTATAGAAGGTTTCGGCCAAGCTACCATTCCCTTACCTAATGTAACTCGTCTAGACATCCATAATGCCCTATACTCACCCAGCTCAAAAAGGAGCTTACTAAGTTTCAAAAACATTAGGTTAAATGGTTTCCATGTTGAAACTATGGATGAAGGAACTAAAGAATTCTTACAAATCACTATAAGATCACCCGTTGCATTAAGCATGTTCTAAAGACCATACCAGCAATCTCTACTGGTCTATACTATGCAAAGATCAGTATGATAGAGGCTAATGCCTGCAAAAATTTCACTTTATGGCATAACTGACTTGGCCATCCTGGTTCTAAAATGATGTGTAGATTAATAATGAACTCTAAAGGGCACACCTTAAAAGAAAGAAAAGTTATCCCACAAAATCTCACATGTGATGCATGTTCACAAGGGAAACATATAACTCGGCCATCACCAGTCAAAGTCAATAAGGAAATGATAAACTTTCTGGAAAGAATCCAAGGAGACAGTTGTGGACCTATAAACCCACCTTGTGGGACATTTAGATATTTCATGGTGCTCATTGATGCATCAACTAGATGGTCCCACGTGTGTCTCCTATCCACTCGAAATTCGGCTTTTGCTAGGTTGCTTGCTCAGATCATAAGACTGAGAGCACATTTTCCAAACTTTCCTTTAAAGACTATACGTCTAGACAATGCTGGTGAATTCACATCTCAAGCTTTTAATGATTTATGTATGTCCATGGGGGTAAGTGTGGAACACTCCGTGGCACATGTTCATACACAAAATGGATTAGCCGAATCATTCATTAAAAGGATACAGTTGATTGCTAGACCATTACTCATGAGATCTAAACTTCATGTATCAGCTTGGGGTCATGCAGTTTTACATGCAACTGAATTAATTCGCATCAGGCCATATAGTGAGCATAGATATTCCCCTTAACAACTAATCTCGGGTCAAGAGCCAGACATTTTCCCATCTTAAAACATTTGGTTGTGACACCTTTGTACCAATTGCTCCACCACAGAGAACCAAAATGGGACCTAAAAGGAGATTGGGAATATACGTTGGATATGAATCTCCCTCGATTATTAAGTACCTTGAACCTACTACGGGTGACTTGTTTAAGGCAAGGTACATGGATTGTCATTTTGATGAATCCACTTATCCAACATTAGGGGGAGATAATGACAAGCTGATCAAAGAAATAGAATGGAATAATCCATCAATATATTGGCAAGATCCTCGAACAAAAGAATGTGATCTAGAAGTTCAAAAGATCATTCATTTGCAAAAGCTAGCTACTCAATTTCCAGATACATTTGCTGACCCAAATAGAGTGAAAAAGTCACATATTCCAGCTTGTAATGCACCTATAAGAATAAAAGTCCAAGAAGGATAAAATCAAGCTGCTACTGAACCTAACCAACGTCCAAAACGTGGTAGGCCAATTGGTTCCAAAGATAAGATACCTCGGGAATCAAAGAAAGGTGCAATAGATATTAAAGAAACCGAGGAAAGTGAAACCATGTTACTGGACATGGATATGGTCGAGAATGGTCCAGAACAGACCACGATCAATCCAGGACGTACTATGGTCGATTCGGGATGTACCACCGTTGATCCAGGACGTACCACGGCCATTCCAGGTCGAACCACGGTCACGGCCAATTCAGGCCATACCACGGTCGTACCAGGCCGTATTACGGACGTACCCCGTACGTACCCGATCGTACCATGCACGTACCAGACCCGATCATGGTCAACCCATGTACCGTGGTTGACCCATCTGTACCAAAAGTGTTTTGGGAGGCCAATTCACCTAATGCAGATGATCCTGACAATAATGAGATCTCTATAAACTATATATTGTCTGGAACACAATGGAACAGAAAGAATATCGACGTCAATGATATATTTGCATATAAAGTAGCACTTGAACTAATGGACGAGGATCATGAACCCACATCAATCTTATAGTTCAATCAATGTTCAGATTGGATCAAATGGAAAGAAGCCATTAATGTGGAGTTGAATTCGTTAAAGAAAAGAAATGTGTTTGGACCAATTGTGGTCACACCATATGATGTTAAACCAGTGGAGTACAAATGGGTCTTTGTGAGGAAAAGAAATGGGAAAGGAGAAGTAGTGAGATATAAGGCAAGGCGTGTAGCACAAGGATTCTCACAGAGAACAAGAATAGACTATGAGGAAACTTATTCCCCTGTGGTGGATGCAACTACATTCAGATACTTGATTAGTCTGGCCATTAGAGAACATTTAGATCTGCGTCTGATGGATGTAGTAACTGAATACCTATATGGTCCACTGGAAAATGAAATTTATATGAAAGTTCCAGAGGGTATTGAGCTCAAAGATAGAAATGGATCTCGAGATCAGCATTGCATTAAGCTAAACAAATCCTTGTATGGATTAAAGCAATCAGGTCGAATGTGATACAATAGACTAAGTGAATACTTAGTGAAAGAGGGCTATAAGAACGATCCAATCAGGCCATGTATCTTCATAAAGAAATCCAAAAATCAAGGTTGTGTGATCATGGAAGTTTATGTGGACGACCTGAATATCAATGGAACCCCTGGAGAAATCGACCAAACAGTTGAATACCTCAAAAAAGAATTTGAGATGAAAGACTTAGGAAAAACTAAGTTCTGTTTGAGTTTACAACTTGAGTACATCAAAGATGGAATCCTTGTGCATCAAAAGGCATATACATAAAAGGTACTCAAGAGATTTAATATGGATCAGGCTTACCCATTGACCAGCCCAATGGTCGTGAGATCTCTGTGTCCTGAAACTGATCCATTCGGACCAAAGAAAGAAAATGAAGAACCTCTTGGTTCGGAAATGCCTTACCTCAGTGCCATTGGAGCATTAATGTGTCTGTTTAGCCACACTAGACCAGACATCTGCTTTGCCGTGAATATACTATCAAGATTCAGCTCCTGTCCAACTATAAGGCACTGGAATGGAATCAAACATATCCTTCGTTATTTACAAGGAACAAAAGATCTTGGTTTATATTATACTAACCATAACAAAGAAAGTTTAGTTGGTTTTGCTGATGCAGGTTATCTATCAGATCCACATTGTGCTAGATCTCAAACAGGTTATGTGTTCACTCATGGAGGTACAACAATATCATGGTGTTCTATGAAGCAAACAATTGCTGCAACATCATCAAACCATGTGGAGTTATTGGCTATACACGAGGCTAGTCGAGAGTTGGTATGGCTTAGATCGATGACCGGCCATATCCGGACGGACAGTGGCATGATCGTGGGAAAGGACAAACCAACCATCCTATACGAGGACAATGCGGCCTGCATTGCACAATGAAGGACTGGTACATCAAAGGCGACCGTAACAAGCACATTTTGCCCAAGTTTTTTTTAACGCATGAACTACAGAAGACTAGAGAAGTTAAAGTGGTACAAGTTAGGTCATGTGATAACTCAGCATACCTATTTACCAAAGCACTTCCGACATCAACATTCAGGAAGCTCATCAACCAGATCGGCATGAGGAGACTTCGAGAACTTCTTGAATGATGTCCAAATCAGGGGGAGTAATATGTGTTGTACTCTTTTTCCTGTCTATGGTTTCCATTTTTCCCAAATAGGTTTTTGGTTTTCCAAGAGAGGTTTTAATGAGTCAACATGATAGCATACTACGAGCTTTATTATGGTTATGGCATCCAAGGCGGAGTGTTGTGCATTCAATGGTGGATTGCCCTAACCAACCAGACCGACCACACTGACTAGACGGACCGACCAAGTAAAGCTATGGTCGATAGGTTTACTAATCCTACGGAGTAGTGGTTTTGTATTATCCTAGACCCACTTGGTTTAGGTTTATCTTATGTAATCCTAGATAAGGATAGATTTCTACTTGTACTTATCTCTAAGGCTTAATGTTGGTTGTTCCTCTTATATAAAGGAACCTCGACAACACTTAATAATACACACACACGATTTCATACCTTTACACACATTCAAATACTTTATGCACAACATATTCCACCTTTTAATAAGATTTTTTGGTCATTTTTTCACTAAAAGCTATTTTATGACCATTATTTAGAACTATTCGAACGTATTTTTCTGGGAAATTGTCAAAAATACGTTCCAATAGTTCTAAAAAAATGGTCATAATGTCAACTGGAGGAGAAGTGATGAATCTGCTGCTGGAAGGTCAATGGATGAGAAGTGATGAATCTGCAGCAGAAACGAGACCAAATGTCAACTGAATACGAGCACTCAAAGAAGAGGTGTCGATGAGATTTGCATGCCATTGGAACATAGGACACACACTTCTGATGCATAAACGCCCCAAGAGAGTAATCGATTCTTTGTTGGAAGCCTTCCAAGCACAGATAACCAAGTGATAAATGAGCATCTTGGAATTTCTTCCTTGAACCACACAAGAGGAGATTCTCGGTCTGTCCCATGTTATATGAGATAAAAAAAATCTGTCCAAACCCACCAGAGTGAACACGCCATTGATAAGTGTCAGACCCCTTATCAACTGCCGGAACTGGAGTTGAGGAAAGAACAAATTGAAGTGTAACTGCATTTTCAGACCTTTCCGGTGGAAGGTACCAATCACCATTGCTGACAGCATCAGAAACAGAGGCCAGATCAGACAACCTTAGGCGTCTTGTACCCGCTGATCCGAAGATAATATGAAGAGGACCTAATTCAGTCCAGTAATCATATACCAAAGGAGGCTTTATGGTTGTCACCTACACCACATTGAAGGAACTGAGGACGAAGATTTTTCAGCGGCAGCATACCTCTAATGGTTGATGAGAAGCACTGAGAGTCACTGACAGGCCAATAGTTTCTTCCACAAAACAGGTTATTAGACAGCCAAGCAACCCATAAGGAACCAGAATTGGAGAGAAGTAATTCCATAATCTCTTCAACCTGAAGATTAACTCGAAACCCTCCAGCTTGCGGAGACCTAACCCGCCTTCCTTCTTTGGTTTTCCAGAGGAAGAACAGCAAAGAGAGTCCACCTTCTCACAGAATCTCTTGGGGGGAGAACGAACACGAAGCTCCAGATATTTTCCATTTCGTGGATCACATAATAAATGAGCTTAACCTTTCTGGAAAAGGATAGACATTTAGCAGTCCAAGAGTGCAACTTCGAAGTGATCCTTTCCAGAAAAGGTTGTAATGTAGCCAGTGTAATCTGCTTAGGGTCTAACGGAAGACCCATATACCGAGTGGGGAATGATCCTCACTTGAAACCTGATAGGTCAGCCATAACTGATGTTTGAATGTCATTGTAACCACCAAAAAATATCTCAGACTTTGCTTCATTCATATCTAAACCCGACCATTTCTTGAAGGTGGCCATAACATATTCAGTTCCATTTATTGAGAAGCGAGAGCCATCAGAAAAAACAAGAAGATCATCAGCCAAAAAAAGTAAATGGGTGAGTGTAATATTTTCGCAGAGAGGTGGAATCTACCTTGCTGTTCAGTCTTATGAAGCAAGCGAGAAAGAACCTCCATTACCATAATAAACAGATAAGGCAAAATTGAATCACCCTGTCTCAACCCCTTCTTTCCTTCAAAGAAACCAGCTAACTATCAATTAATTGCCACTGAAAATGGAGGAGAAGTAATACACTCTCTTATCCAAGTGATGAAGATAGGAGGGAAATTTTGTGCTTCTAGGGTTTTCAAGACAAAGTTCCAAAGACTGTGTCAAATGCCTTTTGGATATCAACTTTCAGCATACCACTCCAGTGACAGGAAGCTTTGTTGTTGTCTCTTATCAGCTCAGAGGCAAGAAGGACATTCTCTCCTAGTTGATGACATCTCAGGAATGCCGATTGGTTCACACTCACATTTCTGAAGAATAGGTTTAAGCATGTTTGCAATGATCTTCGAGATAACTTTATACACAATGTTACAGCAGCTAATGGGTTTGTAGTCACCCAATGAACACGCCTCAGGCTTCTTAGGAATAATAGCAATGGCCGTTGTATTCAAATACTTGAGAAGCCTTCCATTACAGAATAACTCTGAGACCGCAGCAGTAATATCCCACCATTTGTGTCCCAGGACGATCTTATGAACTCAACGGAATATCCGTCAGGACCCCGGCTCTTATTTAAAGGCATCAAAAATGGTAGTTTTTATCTCAGTCTCTAAGACACTCCAACACAGATATGCTTGCTGGATATCCCAGCAACGGAAGGAAAGGAAGTCTTGAATTTCTGAAAGGGGAGCAAGCGAGATAGGCATATCAGTGCTTCCCAATATTGACTCAAAATACGAAGATGAATGAGTCTTAAGATCGTCTGCGACAAATAGAAGCTGATCATTCTGGTCTTTTAGAAAGTGGATATTATTCCTAGCCGCATGCTGTGAAACCATCCGGTGGTAAAAACTATATTTCTATCTCCAACATCGGCCCATTGGACACGATAGTGTTGCCTATAGAAATTTGCCTCTGCAGTAAGCCATGTATTTAGCTCTTCTCTTTGCAAGTGCTCCTCTCTAGCTGTATATGGATAAGGTGAAGTAAGCAAGGAGTGCTGCAATGTACCAACCAAAGCTGATTTCTCTTGTACTCTCTGTGAAATTATATTGTAGTGACGCTTGTTTAGACCCCATAAAACCGGC
Source organism: Moricandia arvensis (assembly GCA_905132765.1). NCBI lineage: Eukaryota > Viridiplantae > Streptophyta > Magnoliopsida > Brassicales > Brassicaceae > Moricandia > Moricandia arvensis. The sequence goes on from CAJHQP010003336.1 coordinate 27,379, forward strand.
TTCAACAGCTTCATAGAATGAACCAGCCTAAACAGATCATACCCACAATCTGGTTAAATCGCCATCCTTCGCTAACATGCTCAGAAAAGTGCGGATGATCCGCAACATGATGAAAATATTTAAACGGTTTAGTTACTCGTCTGTTGAAGGCCGGTAGACAGAAGAGACATGGGGCATGGTTTTGTTGACTAGGATCCAAGAACTCAGCAGACGAATCAGGAAAAGCATCCGACCTGATGTGATCATGGATAGGCAGCTCGAACAAGAACATGAAGAGGAGCTTGTATCTGAGGATGCAACATTGAAGAATGCTTTTAAACAAGAAGAATACATTGGTCTTGGTCGCAGCTTGATCTTCTAAGACACCTTAACCATCATTCAATTTATTCCATCTTCAAGCTGATCATATCATCTAGGCAAGTAGCTTATGTGTGCTCTTTTCATATCTTTGGTTTTATCACAATGGGTTTTCTAAAGATAGGTTTTTAATGAGGCCATGAATTGCTTATCATATCTCCTAGATGATTGATCTCAGGCCAACCACATTTCTACCTTATGTTATGTTTTATCCTATCTTTTTATCAAAAACTTTGTTTCTTCTTCATAGAATCTCTGTAGAGTTTATTCTACTGGTTTGTCATATCCAGTAACCCAAGGAGACTTTGTTTGGTGTGTAATATCCGAACAGAGTCTCTAGGAGTATCAGGGAGCCTTTCCGCAGCTTCTTGTGTCACCATTCAATCCACAAACCTTGATAAACTTGAGTCTCTGATTATTTTATACAAGTATCTATCCATATCCTTCTAGAGAAGCATCCTAGGAGAATATTATTTGGCATCAGATCAACTCTGGAAGGGAAGTATTCGATCTCTCACTGATTTTGTTTTGGTCTTTTCATATTATGCTGAGATTTGATCAATCAGTTGTGTGTGGTGTTGAAATCTGATAAAGTAGAGTTCTTTGATCATGATTCTAATATAGACTTTTCATATACTTGCTGAGAAAGATTTCGTTTTGCTTGGTCGATCTGTTTCTGATTTGTGTTAAAAGGATTCGATTTGTTTCACGTGTAGTGAATCTGTTTTTTTTCTGTTTTGATAGTTGAATCTAAGTATCTAAACCTAAACTCGTGATCTCTCTGTTCTATTTAGAATTTGATTTGTTTAAATTGATTTGTTTCTCATTTGGATTTGAGATTTGAATATATCTATGTTTGCAAGTTGATTGTTTTTTTTCTCTAAACTTGTTACTGTTGTGTGTTGTTTTCTGTTTCAGATACCATGGCAGGAAATCAAAAAGGAGAACTCGTTAAGAAAAAAAGGCGGTTGCTTAAAGCCATGACCAATAATCTAAATCAAAAAATGAAGGATTCCATGAACAAGATGATGAAGACTAAGATGTATGAGTTTCAACAGGAGAATAGACAGGAACTTCAACAAGCTACTGGTCAGAGTTATGAGTATAGAAGCAGTGAGAGGATACAAAGACGTGAGCATGAAGCCAGAGGCAATCACAGAGATAAACTTGATGATCAAAAGCTGAAAATTCCTCCATTCCATGGCAAGGCTCAGTGGGAGGAGCAGGAGCAGCCGTGGGAGGAACAGGAGCATGCATAGTGGGATGAACAAGAGCAGCCGTAGACGATGATTGAGGTGGAAAAGACGGGTCCAGAGAAGAGACAGGCATGTCCTGCGGTGGAGAATCTGAACCCGTGGGTATATCACTCACTGGCGACGATGGAGTTTGTATGAGAGGCGAGGCTGGGACTGGAATGGTAGTTACGGGTGACGAGTGATAGGATGGTTGTGATTCTGGTGGATGGACATTGTTGGGTTTGGTTAATGTTGTATAAGGATACTCTGTTTTATTAAATCGAACATGACGAGAGGTGTAGATGCGGCCAGATATTGGTTCTAAGCACTGGTAGGCACTTTGTGTCAATGAATATCCAACAAAGAGACACGGCTTAGAACGATTTTGAAGCTTATCAGGAGCATAGGGATGTAACCATGGGAAACATAGACAGCCAAAAGTACGCAGCTTAAGGTACTTGGGTGTGGTTTGGAAGAGTTTCTGGTACGGTGATTGGTTGGAGATCACAGGTGAGGGAAGGCGGTTGATTAAGAACACTGCAGTGGCAAATGCAAAGGGCCAGTATTGGAGAGGCATATGAGCAGCGGATAAGAGCGATAAGCCAGTATCAACAATGTGACGATGTTTTCTTTCCGAGAGGCCATTATGTTCTGGTGTATGAGGTGGTGTGGTGAGGTGGGAGATCCCATGATCAGACAGGTACTGGCCCAGAGCTAGGAATTATCCGCCGTTATCCGAGTACAGAGTTTCTGGTTTGGAATCGGGTCTCAACCAAGGGTTTGAAGGCTGTGAATATTTGTTTAACTTGGGAATTGGCTGTGAGGGGAAACATCCATGTATAACGGGTGAAATGGTCCACAAGAACAAGGTAGTATTTGTAGTTTTGAGTGGATATAATAGGTGATTTCCACACATCTGTGAAAAGATATTGCAGAGGTTGGGAGGAGGTAATTGTACTCTGATGAAAAGGAAGTTTTTGAGTTTTATTGAGCAAACAATCGTTGCAAGGTAACACATTGAGAGAGTTGCTAAAACAAGGTAAAGAAAACTGTGAAACAATAGATTTAAAAGTTGGTGAAGAAGGGTGGCCAAGCCTCTGGTGCCATTGGGATAATGTGGTCTTGGTATCAGGATAGGTGGTAGAGAAGACGGATGGGTTGGGTAGGGACATTGGCCACTCACACAAATCATCCCTCGTTCTGCCTTGGAGCAACTGGACCCCCGTGCTGAGATCCTTCACCTTAAAAGAAGCAGGAAAGAATTCCACAGACACTTGATTAGCATTGCACAACCGATACACAGATATCAAGTTCTTATTAACACTAGGAACACAAAGAATATCTTTGAGCTGTAGAGTCTTAAGTGGAGTAGAGATAGAAGCAGAACCCGTGTGTGTAATGGACAAACCAGACCCATCAGCAATCGAGACTTCTTCTCCACCGTTGTAGGGTTGACGGATCGCAAGGTTGGCCAAATCAGATGTCAAGTGGTGTGTCGCGCCACTGTCTAATAACCAAGGATTGGCATTATAGAGAGAGGCTTGAGCTGCATTAGCCTTCGGCTGCCAAGGGTGAGGAGGAAGCACAGATGGCTGCTGATTTGTGTAGCTTTGAATCTGGGAACAACGCCGGCCACTATGACCATAGACAGAACAGATTTGACATCAGCCTTGGTAACCTCTACCTGGGTTTTGGTGAGTTGCAGGCGAGAATTATTGCTGCTTCCATGTCTGGTACTGGTTCTGGATCTGGTGACCACCACGGTACCCACCTCTGCGCATATTGTTGTGACGGTTTGGGTTGTTGTTTGAAGAACCTATGTAGTTACTGAAGTTAGCAGTGACTGGAACTGAGCTAACAGGAGGTGTGGCGAGTTGCATTTTGGCCTCCTGATTAAGCAGCTTCTCATGTATTTCAGTGAGAGAAGGAGGGGTTTCACGACCCTCTATCTGATCGGCTACAGTCTTGTAGTCTTCAGGAAGACCCTCCAATATGTGTTCAATCTGATCCTCTAGATCCATCGGCTTGCCCAGTAATGCAAGTCGATCAAATCGAGTCGTGAGACCTTGATAGTACTCGTTGATTGACTTGGTGCCTTTAGTTCATTGGCGCAGGTGTTGACGCAATTTCTTGATATGAGCTCGGCTTGGCTTGGCGTAGGTAAGAGAGAGTGTGGTCCATATCTCAGCTGTTGTACTTGCAGTCGAGACAATTGGTTGCAGAGTTGTTGTGATTGCACCTAGAAGTGTGTTGTAGATCAAACGATCTTGGCGTTTCCACATGGTGTAGTCTGGGTTGTGGACAAGACCATCATCAGTAGTTTGGGTTTCTGCGGGTGCAATGGTGGAGCCATCAAGGTAACCCGCCAAATCATACCCATCAAGAAGGGCATGGATCTGTCTACTACACATAAGAAAGTTGGAGGATGTAAGCTTGGTGACATTAGTCATATTGATATGGAGAAGATTTGTGGTGTTTGAGACAGCAATAGTATCGGTGTTAGAGATGGGAGAGTTATCTCTCGTTGACATGATGAAGCGGCGGCTTAAAGTTTAGGGATAGCCTGCTCTGATACTATATAGGTTTAAGGGCTTAATGAATAATCTTATTAACACATGTACAGTATTTATACTGTATTACAAGTAGGCACTATAGGAAATGTGGTTAGTAAGAACAGACGGAAAACGCTATGCGTATGTTTTAATAGCGCTTCTTAAAACGCTCTGATAGCACCCGTTATAATAGGTCCGACAGTTTTAATAGCGGTTTTTGTGTTTGATATAGTTAACCTTAAAACAATAGCGATAATGTTTATGCAATTGTTAATATACATAATAACGTTGTACACATGTTATTAAAACTCATTAATTTGATTTTTTCAATAGTAAATATAGCTAATTCGTGTTATTAATTAGGTTTTAAAAATTGAAAATTTAATTAATAAATGTTTCATGTTATTAACTTGTTTAGTTAAACAGAGAACTTATTTATAATTTAAAAATAAAATTTATTTATTAATTAAAATTTGTTTAAACCAAAACCTAATTAATCAAACCTAAACAAACCAAAACCTAATAACCAAAAAGAAAATTAAACCAAACCCAATAAACCAAAACCTAAATCTCTACACTGTCGGTTGACAAAAAAAAAATCTCTACACTGTCGTCTCCCTCCCATCGTCATCTTCCTCCTCCATCGCTGTTCTGTCTCATCTTCCTTCTCCATCGCTGTTCTGTCTCATCTTCCTTCTTCTTCTTGTTAGGCTTCACCTACACCACCACCACTAGCTTTCTCTGCCATCTCCGACTTAAACCTCTGTAGGCACATCAGACTGGATACGCCTTGTCCAGCTTATCTGCAACAAACATCAATAAACACTCAAACCTTGTTCACAATCAGAGCATGTAACGAAGCTAGGAGCAAAGCAATAAAACTCACATAGCTTTCTCAATCAAAGATGAAACTAAACCAGATGGAGACTATTGTTTTCAATATGAAGATCAAGTCTTTGCAAGTCGAGAAAGAGAAACTCAAGGCTCAGTGTTCTGAGTATTCAAAAGTTGCGTTGGAGCTGGATTTGGCTAAGTCTGAGGTTCATGTGCTGAAGAAAAGCTCAACATCAAAACACACCAGCATGTAGATCAGCTCTTGTCCCTTCAATAACGAGTTGTCAAGCTGCCAGAAGATGAGATCAAGGCTAGTTTACCAGTTCCTGGTGCGGATAAGATGGTGCAGAGAAGATTCCTGCGATGCTTCTTCACCAAAGCCACCGCTTTAACTCGATTTGCCTCGTTCTTGTACTCCGAACATCTTTCACTCCACCGTGACCAAATAAATATAACAAACAAAAAGTTTTGATCTATAAATACCAAATATAGAACCAAAAACTTTCATCTCTTCTTCCTCCGTGAAAGATCCAGGGAGAGAGAACGAAGGTAAGAGAGAGAAGCTTTCTCTCTTCTCAAACACGAGATCTAAACTGAATCTCAACCGTTAATTCAATATCAAGGGTTCAAATAGTGATCCAAACCAAACCAATAGAAAAGAAAGACGTATATAGATACAAGATTGATTTTGAACCTTTGATTTGAATCAATCAATGGCTCAAAAAAAAACAATACAAAATAGTCTTTTTAATTATCATAAAATTATTGAAACTTCAAATAATTTGATATCGTAATTTAAAATTTAAAATCTGAATTTTGTATTTAAAATTTGAAGTAAATTTTAAATTTGAAGTTGTGTGTTGATTAAAATATTAAAAATTAAGATATAATGTTTTATGGTATAGGTTAATATGAGGTATGTGGTTTAGGGTTTAGGGTAAGGATTTATAATTAAGTATATAGTTTGAGTTTTAGAATGTACATAGAGTTTAAGTTTAAAATATATATTATACGTTTAAAAAGTTTAGATTATGACTTTGTATGCAAAGTTTAATTTTGGGGTTTAGGGTATCAAATTAGGGTGTAAATTTAAGATTTAGTGTTTGAGGTTTAGATATTAAATTTGAGAATAAATTTTTAAATTATTAAATTTTGATTTTAAGTTTAAAACTGAAGTTATATTATGAAAAGATTGAAATTCTAAAGTTTTTGTAGAGGTTAGGGTCTAAACCCTAAATCTTAAACACAACCCTTAAAACTTAAAAAAAAATTATTTTAATCTCATATTTTAATTTTAAATTTGATGTTAATATTTTGTAAATATAGATGATAATTTTTAATTATCAAACATAACGTTTTGATAAAATTTCATTTATTTGAATAATATTTAATAACGTATTAGACTTTTATATATAACTTTTATATTCCACAAATTATCCAAATTACATAATTTTTTATAGCATAACTTATCCAAAATATATATATATATCAAGTCTAATACTAACTCAACCTACTACATAACTTCAAAACTTGCAAAAAGCACTTTGCCACTATTCTTCAACAGCTCCAAATTTTAAATAATTTTTAAACATGTGCTAAATATGTTCTTATACACGTTTTCTAAAACTAGTTTAAAGCAAGACGTTTTAAACAACAAACATCAAAACAATAACATCTTGTTATTTCCCTTTTCTATCATTTTTTTCTTCTCTCGACTTCTCTTCAGTTTTATCTAGAGGCTACACAAACATATTATTTGAAGTGTTATAATACATAGAGAACGTAGAAGATCAGGTAGAAAACAAGTTCCTGCTACACATAATTTATTGTTAAAGCAGCAGAAACAGCAACAACGAGGAGGTTAGCCTTTGTGCTAATTGACTTAGAACCAATCCTTTCCCTATGCAACCTCTTGAATTAGCTATAATTATAGAAGTAGACGAACGAAGAAACAAAGGACTGCATGTTCTTAGTCCCTAGGCCTTGATAGAGTGAGAGAACGTTTCCTGAAGAAACAGCTTCCCAAAAGTTATATGATGTGTCTGTAAAGGTTACAATAAAACAGCTTTAGAATAACTCTTAACAACAACCACATATTTATTTTGACATTTTCAAATTTATTGAGCAATCATAAAAGAATGTTATTTTACAAATCAAATTTTAAATATAACTTTATAAATATCAATTGTCATTCTTTTGTTAATCATCCTCCTTCTTCATTGATAAAAATATATTGAATGAAGTATAAACTGCCAACTGATTTATAACTCAGGCTCATCCTTTAGTGCTTTTTATCGTCATAGAGATTAGAGACCGCAACTCGAAAGTACATTCACGAGCATTATTATATTATTTTAAATAATTAAATTCTTTAAGGGTTATGTTTATTATTTAGGGTATAGAGTTTGTAATTTATGTTTAATATTGGAGTTTAAAGTTTGAAAATATAAGTCTTGGTGTTTTAAGGTTGTATTTCAAGTTTAGTGTCTATGATTTAGGGTTTAGGGTTTTAAGGTTTAGGATTTAGGGTTTAGGGTTTTAAGGTTTAGGATTTAGGGTTTAGGGTTTTAAGGTTTAGGGTTGAGAAACGAAATGGAATGAGAGGGAAAGTGAAAAATGAGTATGAGAGGGAAAATGGAATGAGAGGAAAAATGGAATAGGAGGGAAAATGAAAAAAATTAGGTATTTGTTTTATTCACCAAGTATGGCGGGAAATGAATTATTTTTTGCGTCAACTATGCATAGCGCTTCAAATTTGACAGTGCTATGTATACTACGTTTCTAAAAGGAATTTACAGAATTGAAATTGGACCAACTAAATATAGCGTTTTCATTTTCACAAACACTATTAAAAACTAAGAGGTATGTCAACTATAGCAGAATCGAAAAAATGATATTCCACTCTGCTATTAATACCCACATTTCCTGTAGTGAGGGTAAATGAGTAGAATGCTATATTTACAAATAGATCCTTCTAGTTATAATATACCCTTAACATAAAGATGGTGGAATCAATTGGTGACGTCCAGAAGACACTATTGAAGAGAATCAGTTGGAACTTGGCTTAAATTAAGGGCTATGAAGCGTCATGAGCATGTACCTAGACAGTACTACAAAGAAATACTTAAAAGGTAGAGAAGGATGAGACGAGAAGACACTTTCTTGAAGCAGCCTGAGACAAAGCTATACTCTTCAGACTCTGTTTACAAACAACAAGGCAGCATAAGATCAAATCCAATCGGTGTTATTGGTATATCTAGGAAAACAACAGGCCGGGTCACTGAGGAGGACATAAAGGAGTTGTCTCAAGTGTTTAAGAAAAGGGAAGAACAACTCAGGAAGACCAGAACAACACGTCCATCCTTAGAAGAATAGAACCAAGAACCAGTTACTTCTGTCTCAGAACGCAAAGTGGCGGAACCGGATTCAGCTGCACCTATTCAAGAAGATCAAGACAAAGTATCATCACCTGTCATTCAGAAAGAAGAGCAACTATTTCAGAACATCATGGTTCCTTTCAAACAACTCATGAAAGCAGAGGAGACAGCCAGGGAACCACATACAGCTCGCAGAATGAAACAACTGATTGTCTTTGATCCATGTGATTTCCAGAAGACATTCTTCGGTACTTTTCTGATCATTCCTTTTGTTTGGAACAAGACCAGAGCAGTGGATCTTTCAAGACACTAACTGGGATTGAAACATGTTGTATTTGAACTTTGAGAAGATTTGTGGAATCACAGGAATAAGATCATATTTATTGAGAAGAAATCAGCAGCATAAACAATTGATTTTGGAATTATTTCCTTCTCTGGAGAAAAGGTGTTGCACGTCTCAGCTCAGAAATAGTTTCACTATGAAACTAATTGGAGAATGTTACTAACTCAGTCATGTATCCAACGAACCAGAAACAACAGCAAATGGCCATCCGATCTTCAAGATATTGCCAATTTGGCAAAACATGTCAGTTTGAGTCAATATGGTGAAATGAAGTACATGATTGGGTTGAAAGGCTGCAGACTTATGTGTGGAGAACAGGAGCACATACCAGCATAATTGTCATCCATGTAGAACTCTCTAGTCGTGCTATAATCAGTTGGAGTCGTATGTATTTGGAAGATGGTCGAATCAGATTCATTATCAACCAAAACAAGCTTTGGAAACCACCAGATTCACCACAGTTTCAGTACCATTTCAGAGACTACCAAACCAGAAGTGGAGATGTAAAAGTCACTTGAGAAATTGGTGAAGTGATCACTGGATCAGGATAAGAAGTCATTTTTTCTTCTCAAATCAAGGAGAAACCACCAGATAAACTTAGTCTACAGAAATCTCCAAAGAAACCAACCCGAGGTCAAACTGTTTTGAGGTCTACACTTTTCGGAAATAAGGATATAATCTATGAACCAAACTGTACCACATTCTTAGTCTTTCTTACATCTACAAGAAACCAGTTTGAGGCTACAACTAATTTAGAGTTGCAAGTTATTGATTCTACAACTCAAGTAAGCCTACACTTGTTTTATTCTGAATTATATGAGTTTAGAACATCCCAATCCTATATATGGCGATCAGGTAAGTATGGTAAGTAAGTGATCATCTTTCTAGAGTTCTTTTATCATTTATTACAGAGATATTGATGCACTTGTTTTTGTCAAAAGAGTCATGTGCAGATTATAAGGAAGCTTTGAAGAATATAAAGATAAACAACAAGCGTGATGAAGACAAGTGATTCAAGCCACCTGATATGAAACAGGAGAGATATTAAGACGTAAATTGCTTCATACTCATCAAAGAAGCACATTTAGATGCAGCATACAAGCCAAACCCGAGAAAAGACAACTTTGGGATAAGACTTTTGCTCTATGATGATTTTGCATATGCTAACTTGTTTTGTTTCAATGTATCAGGTTTGAGGGATGCATCAGGAGAAAATAGAATCAAATGGTTCATGATTGCACAATGAATCAGCAACAATGCCCACCACCTCGAATTGCAAGATGATCCAGATTTGAGGACAAATCCTTTTTAAGAGGGAGGAAATGATGTGATCATAGATAGGCAGCTCGAACCAGAACATGAAGAGGAGCTTGTAGTTGAGGATGCAACATTGAAGAATGCTTTTAAACAAGAAGAATACACTGGTCTTGGTCGAAGCTTGATCTTACAAGACACCTTACCATCATTCAATATATTCCATCTTCAAGTTGATCATATCATCTAGGAAAGTAGCTTATGTGTGCTCTTTTCCTATCTTTGGTTTTATCCCAATCGGTTTTCTAAAGATAGGTTTTTAATGAGGCCATAAGTTACTTATCATATCTCCTAGATTATTGATATCAGGCCGACCATATCTCTACCTTATGTTATGTTTTCTCCTATATTTTTCATTTTGAGAGGAGCCTCTTGGCCTTCTTTTTCTTATATTTTCGAGAAGATGTGCATGTACAACCTTCTCTCTATATATTCTGGTCGAAACTTATGAATAAAGGATACATCTTTTTATCAAAAACTTTGTTTCTTCTTCATAGAATCTCTGTGGAGTTTCTTCTACTGGTGTGTCATATCCAGTAACCCAAGGAGGCTTTATTTTGTGTGTAATATCCGAATAGAGTGTCTAGGATATCATGGAGCCTTTCCGCAGCTTCTTGTGTCACTATTCAATCCAAAAACCTTGATAAAATTAAGTCTCTGATTCGTTTATGAAAGTGTCTATCCATATCCATCCAGAGAAGCATCCTAGGAGAATATTACGACCATTGTTGATTTACGCCTGATCAATCTTTGTCGAGATAGGATTCTCATCCTGATTATTATTCCAAGTATAAGGGACACCCTTTGCTTGAGCCTCAGATAACTCAGCTTCTTGTAGAGTAATATTAATGTCTTCAATGCCCGAAGTATCAACACAAGCCGATAAGTCATTTGAGTGATGAGAGATACGCAATACTTGGTTAAAATCCCCCAAGATGCCCAAGGATAACTAGAAACCGGGTTAGACTCATGTAACTGCACCATTTGTTTGTTTCTTTCATAGTTGTTAATTTTTAGACAGCTGAATTAGCAGAAAATGTGTATATTTGTTTCATAGCGTGTTAATAGATTTATAGGTATTTATGCAACTGGAATGTGTTCTTGTTTATAGAGTATTTAGTGACTTTTACAAAAATAGCTTACTTTTAAAAGAAAACATAGTACAAAGCTTTTATCAACAAACTCCCCAAACTGCTACTTTCTATCTAGACTTTATCACACTGATAATCTAATAATTCATCGAATAATGTTAAAAAATCCAAATTGCTTATTTTCTATGTAGGCCTTTTGATTGGTGTGTTGGGAACAAGGACTTTTCTATTGCAAAAGTGGTATACAATTATAAATTTATTATTTTTGGTCTCGGTGTTTTTCTTTGCTAAGTTTTGTTTTGGGCTTCTTGATACTTTCCTATTTGGTATGCTACACATTATTTTCCTAAACAATGCTAAGACAACACAAAATATAAAAGGAAATTGGAAGATTCGAAAAATTCCCACAAATATGGGGATTGAAATAGTTATCTGGTTAGAAGTTCATTCTCAAAGAGACACCAAAACATCAAATTTGGTGTAATCTCAACTCCAATAAAACCTCAAAGTTATATCATCACACCAAATTTAATATTTAACAAAGCAACCAATATCAATCTTAGTTATCTTGGTGAAAAAACACTACATCAATTTTAATATAAATTAAAATGATTCAAATTGAACTATAGTAGAGAGTCAATGTATGTCTAACAATTGTTATGAAATCTCTCACACTCACTTCTTCCTTCTTTGTATCTCTCTCTATCTCACTCTTTTTGTTTCTCTTTGTATCTTCCCCTAACTCACGCCGTCACCTCTCTCTCTCTCTCTCTCTCTCTCTCTCTCTCTCTCTCTATCTCTCTATCTCTCTTTTTCTCATCTTGTAAAATTTCACCAGTTTTTGTTAGATCATCAAACCAGATGTGTATATAAGAAAAATGATGTTACCTTGAACTCGTTCATCATGACATTGTGGTTTTCCACAGTTCAATCCATGTTGCATGTTCCCTTTTAACCATAGCGATTCCATTGAAATTATCATGTAACAGTAGAAAGATTATGATTAGGTATAACTTCTTCAAAATCAATTATGAAATATGAAGATAATGAATTTACTTCAGATTTATAGAAGAGATAATAGTCTAGATCAAAAACTTTGAAGAAAATGAAGAGTGATCAAATCATATATGGCTTCATGGGAAGATTTTGACTTGTAATAGATCATTTTGATATCTTGTTTTTCTCATTGATTTCATCATCCATTTAGTGTACATATAATCATGTATATTAGCATTTAGGCATTATCAACTCGCATTTTCATTGCATATGTCTTTATTAGGTTTTTGGAGTATCTTTATGGAGTTTTGGAGGTGTTTGGAGCAATTTTGGTCAAAAGAAGTGAAAATTGAGCTTTGGACGAACTTAGCCGAAAATGAGGGCCATAAGTGCTGGAGCTGGTTACCTTACCCACCATTAACCAGATTGGCCATCCAGAACGGGTTATGGAACCAGTTGTGTGCCAGAGCCGGGTGTTGTTGCGGGTTATGGAACCAGCTGTGAGCCACAACGAGCATCTAGAGCAGGGTGTAGTACCCACTATGACTGGAGCGGCCATCCGTTGGGGAGAGGTGTACCCGCTCGGCAATGTCTGAGGTGTGGAAAGTAGCTGGAGGGGGAGGTGTACCCGCTCGACAGTTTTGTCTTGGTCAAATTTTATGTTTTGTTGGACCTTCTCAGACTTGTTGATTGGGCCCACTAGATTCTTCGAAGTCCTATAAATACTCTTTAGACCTAATATGGGGGATATATCTTATTTTCTCTTGAAACACATTGATATTTGGAAGAAAGCTTGCACCTTTACTAGTTCAATCTTTCTTTCTTGAGTTTATTGAGTCTATTTCATCTTCTTAACATGATTAATCTTGTATCTATCATGGGTTTAAGCTTAATTGTGAAGATTAACAAATAGACTCTTTTTGGATTCATGGGTTAGGGTGATTAGAGTGATTAAGTGAATATCTAGGGTGTTTAATGTTATGTATATATATTCTCTTGCTTATTGAGTGTGTTCAGTGCTAGGTTAGTCTTGATCTCTAGACTTTTCACGTCCATAAGGTTTTTGATGAAATGTCTGAACGAATTCAATTTTGTTGTAGCTTGAATAACCAAAGAAATTTAATGTTAGGATTGCAAGATAGATATTAAACTTAATTTAAATGCATGTTTCAGTGTGTTAAGTCAAATACATTTGATGTTTAATTCATAATGTTATAGGGTTTTGTATCTTGGCAACAAACTTGTATAATGTTGTGATCTAGACTTAAAGGAACCTATTGATTGATAAATTCCACCTTATATTGGAACTTAATGACTTGAAGTCATATGCATATACCCATGAGTCATAATTTTCTATTTGATTGAAATCTTTAGTTATTTACATTGTTTGTTCTTGTTACTTGTTTCTCATCATCACTACAATGATTGAACTTAGATTAAGCACTAGATTTGTATTATCATTGCTTAAAACAACTTAGGATTGGATTGAGGATCTTTATACTACTTTTATATTAGGGTTGACAAAGTCATTTATCACATTTGCATATAAAACAAAATCATATTCAACAAACCAAAAATATATGTATAAATTAAAAGCTTTAAAAAATCTACTAATCAAAAGCAAGAAAAGTATTCACAGCATAATCAATGGCTTCGTATATGTGTTGAGAATGTCTTATTTATATAGTAAATTGATGGAAGTTAGCTTTCATGATAAGGTATGAAATAAAATATTCACTCATAAATCTATAAGAATATGAATATCTAAGAATTAACTTGCACCAGAATTTTGATTGGAAAATTTTATTATAAATATTTAAATATTTAGTACAAGATATTAGGAAAGAAGATATCTCGTGATTTGTTTGCAGCTGATTTTTTATTGACAAATATCACTATAACAATTTAAATATTAAATAAAATAATAGGCAAAAAAAGAATCAAGAAAATATATTGCAACAACTTTTTGAACTAAGAAAATAATCATATAAACCATGCTTAAATATCACATATATAAATCATATATAACATGTTACAAATATATATTCTATATTTAAATTACTAGAAAAATATAACTCAAAATACGATATATATATATATATCGTATATAAAATTTAGAATAAAATTAATTATATGATAAATATTTATAAAATAGTAATATTATGCTTTATAGTTTTAAATAAACTATATAGTTCTTATAAATGTGAAATTTCTAATATATAGCTGTATCAAGTTTATATTGACATAATATTGTTTGTTAATAATTTTATAATAGTAGTTATTAGACTTTTATATAATAATAGCCTAGTAATTTGACTACTTTATAGTATTTGACTAATACATTGAATTTTCTATGAAATGAATAGAATAGTAATTTTTTGTTTTATTTAATCCAAAATATTGTCTAATCAGTATGTCAGCAAGTTTAGAAATGATTAATGATTAGTCATCAATACAATAATGAGCTAATAAACCAATGTAATTATAGCGTTTTTACTTAAGTATGTTTTCAAATAATAGTATAATATTGTTAAGTTAGATTTAATAGTTAGTTCGAATTTATTATTAAAAATTATATCATATTATTTTGTATTTTCATTTTATTTTCACAAAACTAAAAATTAAAATGTTATTTTTTTGGGTTTCAGATAATAATATAATTAAAAACATTGTTACTTACACCATATTATAACAAAATAAAATATCTTTCATACTTTACATTTTTACTTTAATAATATGAAATTTAAATTGTAATTAATATTTCTATAGAAACATTAAAATACAAAAAACTTGTAAAAGTACATATATAATTTAAATGTAACAAAATAATATTTATCAGTTACAAATTGAAAGTGTTTGTTTTTTTTAGTTATCCGCGAGCATCAGTTGGGCCGAGCCGGAGTTGTGGCCCTTTAGCTGAAGAGTGGTGTTGACTTGAAGTTGAGTTGGGCCTCGGGATTATCTGGAAGAAAAATGAGAAGCCTATCAGCATGAATGATGTAGTTTTTCTTAATGATAAGTATATCATCGTCTTCCTTCTCGAGTCAAGTGGCAGAGAGAGTTTATTACATTCTCTTACGAAACAAATCAGAGAGAGAGAGAGATAGAGAGAGAGATAGATAGAGAGAGAGTAAAGAGAGAGAGCCTTATCTCGGTAGTGATCGCGGGAAGGCGGAGAAGCTGCTCGTGATTCACTCCTAAGGGAATCTGATTACCGGTGGTGTATTTCATAACTTGTCTCTACACTTATCAACTTGGAGTGATACATTGATCGATAGTTGTAGAGATATCGAGATTCTGTATTGAATCTACTCACTATTGAAGCTTGAGAGTTTCAAACTCTTCACGGACAGTAGGAAGCGAAGTCTAGGTGAAATTCTTGGTGTCTTTCTTGTGTTCTAAGTTTTCTCGATCTCGTAAAACAAGCATACACTCATATTAGACCAATACCTAAATCATAATCAAGATAAGAATCTACATAAAACACTAAGAATTGTTATCAGAGCACAGAGTTATTGTGCATGAGGAAGCTGGTTGCATCTGTTTGTGATCAGAGGTGCTAACAATCCTAAGTATTTTGTGGATCTGTTAGTAATTTTGTTTCTTGATCAAAATGGAGTATGTTACAAGGTTTGAGATGAAGAAGTTTGATGGTAAGAGGGACTTTGGAATGTGTAATTTTAAGATGCTGATACATCTTGAATTGCAGGGACTAGGCAAGGTCTAGCAATGTGAATCAGGTGAAGGATCATTACTGAAAGGTGATCTAGATTAAAAGTTGGCAGCACAAGTTGATCCAGATCCCAAAGCAAAGGAAAATGATACAAGAGCGAGGAATCTTATACGCTTAAGCCTAACTAATATTGTGCTGAGGAATATAATGAAAGAACATGCAACTATGTGGGTCTGGAAAGCGTTGGAAAGTGATTGCCAAACTAAAATGTTCCCAAATAGAATCAATCTAAAGCAGAGCTTTGCAAGCTTAAAAATGTTTGAGAAAAACTTTATTGAAGAAAATTTGGATACATTCCCAAAGTTGGTTGACAATTTGGCAAGCCTAAACATAAACGTATCTAATGAAGATAAAGCAATCCAACCCATTGAATTATGGAGATGACAAAGAGACCTTGACCCTAAAGGAAGTCACTACATATGCTTATTCTGGGGAAGTTGAACTAAGAGAAAAAGGAACTTATCAAGAAATCAAGGTCATGAGCTGAAGGCCTTGTAGTTTCTAGAGGGAGAACTGATAAAACTTTTAATGGAAATCAAGGAAAAGGCAGGAGTTAAAGAAGAGATTCCAAGTTCAAAAAGAACTCCATATCAAAGACACCAACCAGAACGAGGGAGTGTTTGGTTTGTGGCAAAGAAGATAGCTTCAAAATGGATTGTCCTGAGAGGAAGTAAGGTATCAAGAAGTAGATTGCTAATGTTGCTCAGAATGAGTAACCTATGATCCTAACTGCAAGTGTACATGATACACGTGATCAATATGGGTTCTAAACTCAGGTTGTACCATCCACATTACACTAGATAGAGGAAATCTATTTGAATTTCAAGAAGTTTCTGGTGGAAAGGTACTCATGGGTAAAAACATTGTTAGTGAAGTAAACGGAATGGGAAAGCTGAGAATCCTAAATCCAGACCGCTCGGAAGTGATCATAACCGATGTACGGTACATGCCAACAATGGGAAGAAACCTAGTATCGTTTGGTCAACTAGAAAATAATGGTTGTATGAAGGATCTGGATTCACTATTTCATTTTTTAAATCAGGAAATCAGGTGATTTCATGAATGTATAAGGATGGTTTATATTATTTAAATGGAGCGGTTCAAAAGGGAATTGTGGCTGTTGCTAAACCAGAAGTTGATACTACAAAGAGATGGCATTCCAGGCTAGGTCACATGGGACTTAAGTGTATGAATGTGTTAGTCAAAGGGGTTATCTTGATGGAAAGGAAATTCACACACTTGACTTTTGTGAGGAATGTGTTCTCAGAAAAGCACATGAACAAAGTTTTCAAGAGGGAAAGCACAATGCTAGAAATGCTCTTTAATATATACATTCAGACTTATGGGGTTCTCCTGGTGTTGAAGAGAGTCTTACAGGGAGTAAATACTTCATCACGTTTATTGATAGCTACTCGAGAAAAGGTTTGGATTAAGTTTTTACAGTATAAAGATGAAGCATTTCAAAGTTTCAAAGAGTGGAAACAACTTGTTGAAAATCAAATGGGGAATGAGTGAAGTGTCTAAGGATTGAATAGCGGTTTTTAATTTTGTAACAAGGAATTTGATGACTTATGCAAGATCTCCGGGATTCAACGTCACAGGACATGTGCCTACACTCCACAGAAAAAGGACGTGGCTGAGAGGATGAACATAACGATAATGAAAAAGGTTTGTTATATGCTAGCTGAGACGAGTTTTGGAAAACAGTTTTTGGCAGAGAGCATCAACTGCAATTTATTTGATAAACCATTCACCTACTTCTTCTTTGGGTTTTAAGATTCCTGAAGAAGTCTTGTCAGGAAGGAAAGTTACTCTTGATCATCTAAGGAGGTTGGGTTGTGAAGCTCTCATTCATACCATTCAGGATAAGGTGAGTCCTAAAGCTACTGAAGACTACTTCTTGTGATACTGTCATGGTGTTAACGGCTACATGGTCTGGATTCTAGAAGATGGGAAGTGTATTATCAGCCGAAATGTGGTTTTCCACGAGGATAAAGTGTTCCTTGATACTGTGGAAAGGGAATCTAATGAGTCTAGAAAAGCCAAGAAAGTAAATCATTCAATTTTGATAAGAGACTTGACGATTCGGGGTCAGGTGGGGTAATGTCTGAGAATGAAAATGGTTCTTCGAATTTAGAGTCAGAATGTTTAGACAGCTAAGCGTTTGAAACAGAATAACCAACAAAAATAGAGTAAGCTCAGGAGGGATCACCTACAGAAAGCCTAAGTGACTATGTTCTGGCTTGTGATAGATCTACGAGGATAATAAAGCAACCTTCAATGTATGAGGAGGGTGGTGATTTTATGGTGGCTTACGGGTTGATGTGTGTTCATGATGTGGAAATTGAAGAACGTAGGACCGTTGCAGAAGATTTGAGGAGCAAGTATTGGAAAGAAAAGAAGCAAGACATGAAGGAAGAGATTGAGTATTTAGCTAAGAAAAAGAGTGGCTGGTGGTTGATAAACCAAGAAAGCAAAAGATTGTTGGTAGCAAATGGATCTTCAAGTACAAGGAGAAAATTTATGGGTCGAACCACCGAGGTTTAAAGCTAGGTTGGTTTCTAAAGGATTCAATCAGATAGAGGGTGTGGATTATAGCGAAATTTTCTCACCAGTGGTGAATCATGTCTCCATTTGTCTTCTTCTATCAGTTGTCGTTAATTTTGACATGGAACTAGAACAACTGGATGTGAAAACGGTTTCCTACATGGGGTTCTAGATGAAGAGATTTATATGAATCAACCCAATGGTTTCACTGAGAAAGGGGATTAGGCTAAGGTGTATTTATTGAAGAAATTTCTAAACGGCTTGAAGCAATCACCAAAGAAGTGGAATCAAAGGTTTGATGAGTTCATGAAAAGATAAGGTTTCAATCAAAGTGTTCATGACCCGTTTGTGTATTTCAACGGAAAGGAAAGAATGTAGGGATAAGGTTTCCTTGTTGGTATATGTAGAAGATATGCTCGTGGACTCTAGAGATATTGGAAAAATAAGAAAGCTCAAAGAAAGTTTGAAATCAGAATTTGACATGAAAGATATGGGAAAGGGTACTCGTATTCTAGGCAGGGACATTCTACATGACAAGAAGAAGGGAGTGTTAAAGTTGTCACAGGAGAAAATATTTAAGACAAATGCTCAAAAACTTTAACATGGAAGGAGAAAAGCCGGTGGTTACTGTTTGAACCGAGTTCGGTCGGTTAGTACTAAAAAAGACTTAACTCGTCGGTGGGCTGTCTTGAAGGCGTTTTTACTAAACCGGGAAAGATGTTATCTTTATATATATTGAAAGATAGTACAATGAAGAGGACGCCCGTGGTCGGCTCAAGAACCCTAATACAATTTGGTAGCTTTTTTATGTAATTCTAACCCTAGCCGTTTTTGGTCCAGCCAAAAGTCCCTCTTTCCTTTGTCCTCTCGCCCTTCTTTATAGGCTGCCCCCCTTTAGGGTTTCCCAGGTCGAGTCGCTTAATGGGCCTTAATTGAGTGGGCCGACTGCTCGTTCCGACGAGTAGCCGTCTATTTTCCTGGCCCAGCCGGATCCACGTGATTCGGTGGCTGAAGGGTATCCGAGATGGAATACGCGTCCGCTCTATGCTTCGAGCCTCGAGCCGAGTCTTCATCAAACGGCTGAGCTTTTCGGGTTGGGCCAGATATTTCATGGGCCTTGTAAGGGGATGAAATCCACCTCCTACAGTAAGCCCCCCCCAAGTCCATCGATGATTGGCGTTAGATGGTCTCGAGGTTTGTAAATACCAGTTCGGAAATAGCTAGGTTGGTGCGACAAACCAGTTCTTTTGTGTGTTGGGTTTTATTTCGATATATATACTCGGCATGTTATTATGCGTCGAGTTCTCGAGTTTGACGGGTCAGGGGATGTGTACCCGTTCGGCGAGTAAATTATTCTCGTTCCAGGGTATAGCATATCCCGTAGGGATGCTTTCTGCGAGATCCCCTTTGCCGATGACTCCAGTCGTTGATAATGGAGGTGTTCGAGATGCGAGAATCTGGCGAGATGAACCCCATTTACATATGAGGGTCGGCTGATCGCCAAAATCCAGCTCTCATGGTGAGGAGCCTAAAGTTTTTTCTTGGGGGGGGGGCAGGCCCATTTATGCGGGAAGTTGAAGGCTCGCAAGCTTTGTAGGCGTTTTGAGGCCCAACTAGGCCTCTTTTAGCCCTAATGATGACCCGCGGGAACCGCGCCGCCCCCTCCATTTATAAATAGAAGAGCCCCCTTTCACTCTCCTCACTCCCCTCTGCGTTCACAGGTACTCTCCCCTTCTCTCTCTACTTTCTCTCTCTAAATAGTGTTGTAGGATATATAGTTGTATCGCGGTCAGGATGCGTTCTTTGAGTAAATACTCCCGAGAAAAGAAGGGAAAGGCAGTGGCTACTGATTCGGACCTAGCGAGAGACGCGACGACAAGTGAGCCTCTCGATGATTTTAACGTAGTGCACCGAGATGCGCTGATGGATGTGGCCGGTCTCGACATGGCGCAAAGGATGTTGGTAATCGACGCCGAGAGACAGATTAGGGGCGAAGACGACGGTAATGCTGCAGCGGACCTTCTTGGCGATGCTAGGGTGCGAGGGACAAATGCTAGATCAGTCACGTCCCGTCCGTCGAGAAGGTGATGAACTGGACCAGTAGCAGTTAATTCGGTGAGAAGGAGACGTGCTGCCGAGATCGCTCCTGATGATTCTTCCTCTTTTGCTCCGTGGCAGTATGTCAGAGATGGGAATTTCAGAAGGAAACCCGACATACCCGAAGAGAGGAAGCGCTCAGCAGGCATTGAAGGGCAATCGTAATCGGGAGTTCAGACGACCAGATCGACTCCTGACACGGTACAACGGTTGCTAATGGACTGCAACGCAGTCGGGGTGACGTATCTGATCCCGACGAAGGAGCAGCGCCCCTTGTCTCCCCCCATCGGCTATAGTGCGTTTACGAGTCCTATTTTCAGCAGGACACTAGGCTCTGGTTTCTGATCCCTTAACTGATAACCGCGTACGCATTCCGTCGAAGGGTGGTCATATGCCAATTCTTAAACGGCTCGTACCGTTTGTCATTCGCGCTGTTGGTGATGGCTGCGGAGATCAGGGTGTCTATGTGTCCTCGAGCATTCGAAGAGTTGACGTCCGTTAAGCCCATGCCCGGTGGTCTTTTCTCGGTGAAAATGAGGCCATACGACATCATTACCGGGCACCCGAACAATACGCAGAACTGGAAGAGCTTCTATTTCTACGTTAAGTCCGACGAGCATGCGTTCGTCGACCCACCAGGCGATGACTTTCGCGTTCTTCCGAACGAACATATTGGTAGATTGTCGTACCCAATAGCTCGTTTTCCGTCTGATTTTTAACCTTGTTTTTGTTTTCTTTTTGTGGCGCAGCTGTTCACCCGTACTTGACCGGCGTCCCATGAACCTTCTTCGCCAATGCTCGAGCTTTAGTTGAGTTTGGACACAGCAAGTGACCCGATATTAGCAAGGATAGAGTTTGTCGGGCTTTGGATCGCATTTAAAGAGGTAAAAGTTTCTTCTCGATGTTCTCTCATTGGCTGTTTCTTGTCGTCATTGTTTCCTGACGATGGGGACTCGTTTCGCGCAGGCGACTGGGAGTCGAATGTGCCTTGCCCTCTTCGATCTGGTAAGAAAAGATCGTCCCTCTTTTCGAAAGCGGAGCAGCGAGAAATTGATCGTGCCCTGAGGATGAAGGAGATGTCGGACCTTTCCGCTGTCATTGAAGATCAATTTTCTTCCGTAGCCGGTCTTATGAGAGCTCTGGACAGGTTTCGGCTCGATGGTACAGAACCAGAGAATCATGGCCTCAAAGTCGGCTCTTGCCTCGATGGTTCGGAGGTTTCCCACCCAACTACCGAGGGAATACGACCGCCTACCAAAGGTCGGAAGAGGGTCTGAGAGGATTCCCCTGGAAGCGGTGATGGGTTAGACGGGCCAGTAGAGGAAGCGCAGCTCGAAGAACCAGCGAGGAAGAAGAGGAATAAACGCCGATCATCCGATAGACGCCCAGCGTCCGATGAGAGGGGGATTCAATTCCTGCAGGATGAGTCTCTCGAGGGCTTAGCTGAAGGGGGTTCGGGCGATGGCCCGATCGTTTCGTCAAGTGGTGCATCCGCGCCTGACCCTCGAGTCGAGCAAGAAGCTGCTCTCGACCGGTCTCCGGAGAAGAGGAAGAAGAAGAAGAAGAAGAAGGCTGACTCGGGGGCCCTAGTCGTCACTCCCGTGGGGCTTGTGCGCACGAGGAGTCTGGCGAGGCTCCCGAAGGTCCTTCGTTGGTACACATGGATGAGGTTTGCGCTCCCGTCGATCATGAGAGGAGGGCGACAACGCGGAAACTGAAGCACTTGTTCCCGGACATGATAAATTACGCTTACGATGCTGACACTCCGTTTGTGTGCGACGGTCCCGAGTGCGCGGCCTTGTTCCACCAGATAAAAGGGAGTGTTGACAGTATGCCAGCGGTCGATGATCTCGTGTTCAAAGAAGCGTACATTGATGCGTCTCGCACCCAGATGATGGTAAACATTCTCTCTCGCGATTAACTTTTCTCGATTTTGCCTTATCCTGACCTTGATTTTACGTAGGCCGCCGGCGGGATGAATTTTCTGGTTGGGAGGTACGACGCTGAACTGAAAACTGTTTACGTTCGGCTGGGGGAGGCTCATGAGAAGGCGAAAGCTGAGAAGGCATAGAGGCTAGCGTATAAGGAGAAAGTGAAGGTTGGTCTCGACAGAGCTGCTCGGGAGCGCGACGAAGCTATGAGTCAAGTTTGTCGTGATCTCTTACTCGACAATTCAGGTAAGTCGCTGATGGGCTTAGAATTTGTTCATCGCGAATTTTTACTCGACAATTCATGTAAGTCGCTGACGGACTTAGAATCAAGTTTGTCGCGAGCTTTTAATCGAAAATTCAGGGAAGTCGCTGATGGACTTAGAATTTGTTCATCGCGAATTTTCACTCGACAATTCAGGTAAGTCACTGACGGACTTAAAATCAAGTTTGTCGCGAGCTTTTACTCAACAATTCAGATAAGTCGCTAATGGACTTAGAATTTGTTCATCGCGAGCTTTTACTCGACAATTCAGCTCGCCTTTCGGACGACAGGGTAACTTGTTCTCTTTCCGCATTAAAATAGTTTTCGTGGCATTTGGTTGGCCGAACCTCCATTGAGCTTGTTAACGAGAGGAAGGATTATCGACTCGTCCGATCGCAATTTCTCTTTTTTTTTGGTGTATAGATGGACCCCCGGAAGGGCTGCCTACGTAACCTGGTAAGGATCAAGCCATTCGTAGTTCGTTTGCATCGAGCAGAAGTGATTCGAGGAGTGCATGTACTCGGTGACGAGTAAAAGTGACTCATGATAAGTGCATTTACTCGGTTTTTTTTAAACTTAGTATCGTTTCAAGTGCATGGAATTCCATGCCCTTGGAACGAGTTCGCCGGACGAAGCTGTGAGTCGGTATACTACGGGCTTGATGACTTGGGAGATCTTATATGGTCCTTCCCAATTGGCCCCGAGTTTGCCTTCTTTCCATTCCTTCGTGTTTTCAAAAACTTTTCGCAAGACCAAATCGCCAAGTTTGATAGGTTGGGATCATACCTTCTTGTTGTAGTAGCTTTCAATCTGATGTTGATAATTCTGGATGCGGAACAGTTCTTGGTCGTGTCTTTCTTCTATCGCGTCAAGCGCGTCCAAGAGAATTTCTCGGTTGAGTTCAACATTTTGTGACATCGCAGACCGACGCAAACTTGTTACGTTTACTTCTGTCAGGGCCATTGCTTCGACGCCGTAAGCGAGCGAGAAGGGCGTTGTTTTAGTCGCGCCCCTCGGTGTCGTTCGATGCGACTAGAGGACCCCGTTTAGTTCGTCCGCCCAACGACCATTTTTTAAGTCGAGCCGTTTCTTTATACCGTCTATGATGATTTTATTGGTTGCTTCTGCTTGACCGTTGCTTTGGAGATAATGCGGGGAAGCTGTGTTCAGGCGAATCTTCCATCTGTCGGAAAACTCACAAAACTTGCCTGACGTAAATTGGGAGCCATTTTGGTGATGATTTCGTAAGGGATCCCATGCCGGCAGATGATATTTTTCCATACAAAGCCTTGGACTTCGTGTCCATGATTGCGACAAAGGAGTCGACTTCAACCCATTTCGTAAAGTATTCGATAAGGACTAAGATAAAGGGGCACTGTCGAGAATTCGGCATCGGACAAATTATGTCCATTCCCCATCGCATGAACGGATATGGGCCGTCATGGTCCGTAAGGTTTCCGTCAGACAGTGTATTGTTAGGGCGTGGCGTTTGCAGGAATCGCAATGCTATACGTAGAGCTGGACATCAGAGTTCATGGTTGGCCAGAAGAATCTGAGATTCTTTATCTTCAGAGCCAACGTGCGCCTGCCCGCGTGGTTCCCTGCAGCACCCTCATGCATCTTGGCCATGACCAGCTCGGTTTCCTCCCCATGAAGGCATTTCAAGAGGATTTTGTCGGCGGTGTAGCGGTAAAGGGCTTTGTTGGTGAAAACGTAATTGGAACTACGCGCTTTCAAACATCGTGTTGCCCATTTGTCGGCTGGTAGTACGCCGTGCCTAAGGTAATCGATCAGCTCGGTTCGCCAACCCAGGAGAGAATGCTCTTCTCGTTCCGGGGAGGCGTCAGGCGGTTTTTCTGAGACATTGGTGGGTTTATTGGAGTTGCGGTGACAAGATCTGACTCGTTTCTGGTCGTGCGAATGCTTGGTTCGTTGATGTGATGGATTGGGATTGTTCGATCGACCTGGTCTCGCAGATTGCTTCCTAGGGCGGAAAGGGCGTCGGCACAGACGTTTTCCCCTCGGGGAACCTTGATAAGTTCGAAGAAGTCAAATTCTTTTGCAAGTGTGTCAACGAGTTATAAGTATGCATCCATCCTATCGTTCCTGGCATCATAGTCACCGCTGAACTGGCTTCTTACGACCAGTTGAGAGTCGCAGTAGGCGCTGAGGCGCTTCGCTTTAACTGAGTTAGCTAAGCGAAGTTTGGCGATTAACGACTCGTACTCCGCCTCATTGTTAGAAGCGGCAAATCCGAAACTGAACGATTGCCGAATCAATTCGCCCGTTGGCGACTGTAGCTGAACTCCAGCCCCAGAGCCTTTACTCGTCGAGGACCCATCAACGTGAAGGATCCAATTCCGGCTCTGTAGGATGAGGTCTTTTTCTAATTCTAGGGAGAGCTCGATCATGAAGTCGGCTAAGACCTGAGATTTGGCCTATGTACGGTTCTTGTAGGTTATGTCGTGCTCGCTGAGTTCGATGGCCCATTTAGAGAGTCTGCCCGATTGGTTGGTATTCTGTATGACGGTGCGTAGAAGCTGGGTGGTGAGAACTTTGATTGCGTGCGACTGAAAATAGGGACATAACTTTCTCGCAGAAGTAACGACTGCAAGAGCCATTTTCTCGAGAGTTGGGTACCGAGTCTCGGGGTCTATCATGCGTTTACTGGTATAGAACACGGGCTTTTGATCGCCCCTATATTCCTTGATTAAGACGCTTCTCACGGCTGTCGAGGATACGACGATGTATAGCGAGTGAATGTCTCCGTTCTCGGGTTTTGAGAGTACGAGAGGCGTGGTCAAATACATTTTGAGTTGTTGGAATGCTTCCTCGCACCTGTCGTCCCAAATGAACTTCTTATTTCCCCTGAGTAGGTCGTAGAAAGGAAGACATTTGTCAGTTGATCAAGAGATGAAATGATTTAAAGCGGTGATCCTTCCAGTTAATCGTTGTACTTCTCGACAGTTCCTCGGGCTAGGAAAATCGAGTATTGCTGATATTTGCTTAGGGTTTGATTCGATGCCTCGTTGAGTGACGATGTAACCTAAGAATTCTCCTGAGGTAACCCCGAAGGTGCATTTAGCCGGATTAAGTTTCATGCCGTACTCGTTAAGTGTGCGGAAGCAATCTTGTAGGTGCTTCAGGTGGTCAGTCGCGTGAAGCAACTTAACTAGCAAATCTTCGATGTAGACCTCCATTGTTATCCCGAGTTTGTCGGCGAACATCCGGTTCACTAGCCTCTGATACGTTGATACGTCCTAGATTAGGAAAGGATCACCCAAACGGTTTGAAGGATATGAACTCGCCAAAAAGGGAGAACTGATAGGGTTGAATGGTGACACAAAGGGTTGCGGATGGCCCGATGATACTACCAGAGCTTTCGTCGTTGCTTGATGTGACAGACAAGTCCAATGAACGAAGGTTTGTTTACTCGGAGATAACCTCACCAAGAAACAGAAATGTTCTAAACAAAGAACAAAAAGATAAACTCAAATAAAAGAAGAAAATGGATTGATTTGTTGTTGTAGAATGATTAAATATTTATAGTAGAAAAGGCATATGAAAGGACTTAGAATTTTGTGAAAAACATGCATAGAAAAAGCAACAAAGACTAAAAATGGTCAAATGACTCTTTGGTTCTTGTTCTGGTCGAAATGACCCTTGGTCTACTATCAAGGTTCATCTGAATCTAGCCTGGTCAACAAATGACCCTTCGCCTACTGTCCAGGTTCGTCCGTACCAAATGGGTGTACTGCGGTAAGGAGCATGACGTATTGTGGTTTGTCCGTGTGGGTGATTGATGAACTTTCATGAACGGATGGCAACTTTAGTTGAACCAAATCTTCAGAGAGCTTAAGTATCCTTGCTTTAGAGAGATTAGAATGATCGATCATCATGAAATCATAAAACTGGTCGGAAAGGTCATGTTCATGACCATTAGGACATACGTTACGTACCAAACGGGTCAGAAGTGAAGTGTTGTGTCCTAACTCAGGTTCCACTCATTGATCTTGAGTTCTGGCTTGACTGTTGGTCTTAGAATGTCGAATGGGCCGGGAAAGACTTGCTGTGGGACGGTCAATTTGTTCATTAGGTCGTGGTTCGAGCCTTAGGTCATTTCCGGATGTACGCGGGTAGATTCTGTAAATGGCTCGGTCCGTTGATCTGGTACGGTTGGATGGGTGAACCTCGGTTGGACTGATCTGATTGTCCTGATCACCATGCTAGGCTGGTTCCACGTACTGGGGTGCATCATTCCCTTCCTCTTCAAAAGCATTTGTCCACAAATCTGGATCATATGCACAGAAAAGAGATAAATCAGAAACATTAAAACTTGAAGAAATACCATACTTACCTTGAAGATCAAGCTGATAAGCATTGTCATGAATTTTCTTAATGATCTGAAAGGGACCATCGTCTCTAGGCATGAGTTTAGACTTTCTTTCTTCAGGGAACCGTTCCTTTCTCAAGTGAACCCACACAAGGTCTCCTTCCTTAAATATGACCTTGGTCCGTTTCTTATTTGCCTTTCTCTCATAAATCTTTGTCTTGGATTCAATGTTGGCTCGAACCTTCTCATGCAACTTCCGAATGGTCTCAGCCTTATTCTTCCCATCTGTACTAATTCTTTCACTCAAAGGCAAAGGCAAAAGATCAAGTGGAGAAATAGGTTTGAAGCCATAACCAATCTCAAACGCAGAGAACTTAGTAGCAGAATGCACATAATGATTGTAAGTAAACTCGACATGAGGCAACATTCTTCCCAAAGTCTAAGATTCCTTCTAATCAACGACCTAAGCAAAGCCGATAAGTTCCGGTTTACAACCTCAGTTTGACCATCAGTTTGAGGATATGACAAGTGGTGGAAAACAAAAGCCTCGTTCCTAACTTGGACCACAAGGTCTTCCAAAAATAGCTAAGGAACTTAGCATCTCTATCAGAAACAATGGTTCTAGGCATTCTGTGCAACCTAACAATATCTCTAAAGAACAACTCAGCAACATGCATGGCATCATCAGTTTTATGACAAGGTATGAAATGAGCCATTTTCGAAAATCTATCAACCACCACAAAGATAGAATCTCGATCAGACTTAGTCCTAGGAAATCCAATAACAAAATCCCTAGATATATCGACCCAAGGATGAGATGGAATGGGTAAAGCTGAATACAAACCTTGGTTTTGCACTTTGGATTTGGCTTTCTTGCAAACCACACATCGGTTGCAAATCCTCTCTACATCCTTCATCAAACTTGGCCAATAAAAATGCTCATACACCACCTTGTATGTCTTCTTGATTCTGAAATGTCCCATAAGACCCCCTCCATGTGATTCCCTGACAAACAACTCCCTCAAAGAACATTGGGGCACACACAAGCGGTTATCATAGAATAGGAAATCAGAAACTTGATAGTACTTCCCATAAGCGGTCTTGGAACATTTTCTAAAAACCTCTTTGAAATCCGGATCAGTTGTGTACAAATCTTTGATAAATTCAAATCCAAGCAACTTTGTTTCTAGAGTTGAGAGAAGAGTGTACCTTCTAGACAAGGCATCAACCACCACGTTTTTCTTACCTTGTTTGTACTTGATCACATAAGGAAATGTCTCAATGAACTCGACCCAACGTGCGTGCCTTTTTTTTCGTTTTTGCTGGCCCTTGAGGTGTCTCAATGATTGGTGACCAGTGTGGATCACGAACTTTTTTGGCCAGAGATAGTGTTTCCAAGTCTGAAGAGCTCGCACCAAAGCATACAACTCATGGTCGTAAGTGGGGTAGTTGAGCGTGGCTTCTCCAAGTTTCTCACTGAAATAAGCAATGGGTCTTCTGTTCTGCATCAATACAACACCAATACCAACACTCGAAGCATCACATTTGATCTCAAAAGTTTTAGAAAAATCAGGAAGCATAAGTAAAGGAGCTTCAGTTAACTTTCCTTTGAGATTTTGGAATGCCTCTTCTTGAGCTTGTTCCCATTTAAACCCAACATTCTTTTTGATCACCTCAGTGAGTGGAGCTGCTATAGTGCTGAAGTTTGGGACAAACCGTCGGTAGAACCCAGCGAGTCCGTGAAAGTTCTTCACTTCGCCCACAGTTGTTGGACTAGGTCAATCTCGGATGGCTTTGATTTTCTCTTCGTCCACTCTGAGTCCATCTGCACCTACAACAAAACCTAAGAAGACCATGTGATATGTTCCAAAAGAGCATTTAGCATGATTAGCAAACAAGTGTTCTTTCCTAAGGATTTCTAGAACAGATTTCAAATGCCTCTTATGATCATCAAGACTCTTGCTGTAGATAAGTATGTCATCAAAGTAGACAACAAAAAAATGACCAATGAATGTTCGCAAGATATGATTCATCAAACGCATGAATGTACTAGGTGCATTAGTGAGACCAAAGGGCATGACAAGCCATTCATACAATCCTAGTTTTGTTTTGAATGCAGTTTTCTATTCATCACCTTCTTTCATGCGAATTTGGTGATAGCCACTTTTCAAATATATCTTAAAGAAAACAAAGGAACCACGCAATTCACCAAGCATGTCATCAAGCATAGGGAGTGGATGCCTATACTTTACCGTGATGTTGTTGATGGCGCAGCAGTCCACACACATCCGCCAAGATCCATGCTTTTTGGGCACAAGGAGGACATGTACGGCACAAGGGCTAAGGCTTTCTCTGATGTAGCCTTTTTCAAGAAGCTCTCCAATCTGTTTCTGAAGTTCCTTTGTTTCCACCGGGTTGGTTTGATAAGCTGGTCGATTCGGAAGCTGTGTACCCGGAATGAAGTCAATCTGATGTTCAATGCCTCTTATTGGAGGTAAACCTTTTGGGTTCTCTTCTGGAAAGACATCAGAGTAATCCTGCAAGACTTCTATCAAATCACTCGGAATTTCCGGTGCAAGGTCAGAAGAAGAAGCCATTAGAGATTCTTTGTAAACAAACAAGAGAAATGGCTGTTGAGAGTAAAGAGACTTTCTGACCTGACTTTCTTTGATAAAGAAATTGGAATTCTTACGAGATGTCTCTGGTTCATCCGGTTTGAGTTCCTTGTCTCGACCCTTCTTGAGTTGGATCTGATCTTGGTGGACCTCCAAAGGATTCAAGGGCACCGGTGTGATATTTTGCCTTTATGATCAAAGGAGTGCCGATTTGTGTATCCATCATGTACCGCCTTTTTGTCGAACTGCCATGGTCGATCCAAAAGAATGTGACATGCGTCCATGGGAAAGACATTGCAAAGTACTTCGTCCTCATATCGTCCAATGGTAAGAGGGACCGTGACTTGTTCCTTCACATGTTGCTCACCAGCCTCGTTGAGCCATTCCAAACGGACAAGTCGAGAGAGAGGTCTGGTCACAAGTCCAACTTTCTTAACAAGAGTATCACTAGCAACATTAGTGCAATTTCCACCATTCAATAATCAAAGAACAAACTTTATCGGAACTCAAACATCTAGAGTGAAAAAGATTCTCCTTTTGTTCTCGTTCGTTGGTTTTGGGTTGCACACTCAAGGATCTCCTAGTGACAAGCAATGGACCATGAGCTGGGTAGTCGAGGTGGTCAGTTTCCTCATCAAAGGCCGGAAGTGATTCTTCGTCCAGTAGTCGTCAAAGATCGGACCAAGATGTTGGTCATAGACTGGTCCAAGATCATCGTCTGTGGGCTCGTACTCGTCAAAGATTGGACTGGATGAATCGTCCAAGGGTTTCCTAGCAACCAGAGGTGGTCCTTGATGTGGGTAATCGACTAGTTCTTCATCCTCATCATAGACTGGACCGAGATCTTCCTTATCCTCCTTGTCGTGCTCGGACTCAACTTCTCCATTCTCCAAGAGAATCATCACCTTTTGGTTTGGACAACGGTTAGCATAATGCCCAAGACCATGACATCTAAAGCACTGGATGTCTCTTGTTCTTTTGGGAGGTCCATCAGTCTTTTCTCTATCAACACGAGCAGGGACGTTAGTCTTAAAAGCAGTATTTGTTGTGGCTGGAGACTTACCCTTGTCTTGGTAGTTTGTTTGGAAGCAAAGGTCGGTTTTGTGGCATAGGATGGTTTGGAAAGGCCCTTCCTCTTGATTTGCTCCTCAATCAAGATAGCTTTGTGTAGCATCTGATCCAAACTTTCATACTCTTGAAGCTCCATTCGGTCTTGAATGTCACGGTTAAGTCCGGCAAGGAATCTCGCCATAGTGGCCTCCAAAGTCTCATTCACATCAGCTTTGATCATCAGTGTTTCCATCTCCTGGAAGTAATTCTCAACTGATTTGGGTCCTTGAAGCAAACGTCTAAGCCTTTGGTGAAGGTCACGATGGTAGTGCTCCGAAACAAATCTTTTTCTCATCAAGGTAGTGAGCTCATCCCATGAGGCTATAGGTCTTCCACATGTTCTCCTCCTATGAGTCAACACTTGATCATACCAGTTAATAGCATAGCCAGTAAATTCAGTTGCAGCCAACCTAATCTTTTAAGTTCAGAGAAATTTTGACAATAAAAAACGAGTTCAATTTTTTTTCCCTATTCTAAAAATGCATCAGGATCGTTTTTGCCTTCAAAGGTTGGAATCTTAAGTTTCACCACCTAAACTATCATCAACTTGTTCATCTCTCCTAGCAAAAGGATTAACATCACCTTGTTCATGGTTTTGGTGTCGTGGACCTCTCCTAGGTCTGTTGATGGAACGATTATCAAGGAACTCCTCCTCGTCCTCATCATCGGATCGGTTGGTCCGTCTTGGGTGTCCTCTTCTTGCTCTGGTTCTGGAATGAGTGGTTTGACGAACCTGCATCTCATCAAGACGTTGATGGATCTGCTCTAAACTTGTGTTCAAAAGGGTTAGTAAAAGAATCATTTAAAGCTTTCATTTGTAAGTTGGACAAGCCGGCTACAGAATTTCCGGGACGGTTTCTTTCATATTCACTCTCCATGGTTCCTGAAATTGCTAAACACCAAAGATTAGCACAGTTAAATATATTCCTCACACGCTCAGGTGTTTAATCTCCCCCACTCAAGTGTTTCACTCGGAATTTGGATGGTCATTCAAGAGTTTCTTCTCAAAGTTCTAAGAAAGACAAACCAAGTTTCCCAATGGGGTTTTCAAGCAAACAAACAATGAGATGAGATAGGAAGATAAGAAATATGGTTTTGGAATCTGCTTTAAACTCCTCAAAGGCCGGATTTCTCTTCGGTCAGCAGGCAAATATGATTTCGATTTATTTTATTTTTTGGCTCTTTTTTTTTCTTTTGATCTTTTTTTTATATAGTGGATGGTAATGAGGGGCCCAAATTCAAGATAGAAAGAAGATGTGTTTGAAGAAATTTAAATGGAAGATGAGAAGAAAGGATAGATGATACCGATTGAGTGGCTTTGATACAACTTGATACGTCCTAGATTCGGAAAGGATCACTCAAACGGTTTGAAGGATATGAACTCGCCAAAAAGGGAGAACTAATGGGTTGAATAGTGACACAAAGGGTTGCGGATGGCCTGATGATACTATCAGAGCTTCGTCATTGCTTGATGTGACGCACAAGTCCAATGAACGAAGGTTTGTTTACTCGGAGATAACCTCACCAAGAAACAGAAATGTTCTAAACAAAGAACAAAGAGATAAACTCAAACAAAAGACGAAAATTGATTGATTTGTTGTTGTGGAATGATTACATATTTATAGTAGCAAAAGCGTATGAAAAGACTTAGAATTTTGAGAAAAAACATGCATAGAAAAAGCAACAAAGACTAAAAATAGTCAAATGACTCTTTGGTTCTTGTTTTGGTCAAAATGGCCCTTGGGCTACTGTCCAGGTTCATCTGAATCTAGCTTTGTCAACAAATGACCCTTCGCCTACTGTCCAGGTTCGTCCGTACCAAATGGGTGTACTGCGGTAAGGAGCAGGACGTACTTTGGTCTGTCCGTGTGGGTGATTGATGAACTTTCATGAACGGATGACAACTTTAGTTGAACCAAATCTTCAGAAAGCTTAAGTATCCTTGCTTTAGAGAGATTAGAATGCTCGATCATCATGAAATCATCAAACTGGTCAGAAAGGTCATGTTCATGACCATTGGGACATACATTACGTACCAAACGGGTCAGAAGTGAAGTGTTGTGTCCTAACTCAGGTTCCACTCATTGATCTTGAGTTCTGGCTTGACTTTTGGTCTTAGAATGTCGAATGCGTCGGGAAAGACTTGCTGTGGGATGGTCAATTCGTTCATTAGATCGTGGTTCCAGCCTTAGGTCATTTCCGGATGTACGCGGGTCGATTCTGTAAACGGCTCGGTCCGTTGATCTGCTACGGTTGGATGGGTGAACCTCGGTTGGACTGATCTGATCGTCCTGATCACCATGCTGGGCTGGTTCCACTTACTAGGGTGCATCAACGTTGCTCCGACATTTTTGAGGCCGAAAGGCATCACCTTGTAGCAGTAGGTTCCTCGATCCGTGATAAACGCCGTCTTTTCGCGATCGTCGGGATGCATCACAATCTGATTATAACCAAAAAAGGCGTCCATAAACTTCAACAACTGATTCCCCACGGTAGATTCGACCAACCGATCGATATGAGGAAGCGGAAAGCTATCCTTCGGGTACGCTTTGTTCAAGTCGGTGAAATCGACACAGACGCGCCATTTGCTGCTCTTTTTCCTTACTACCACTGTGTTGGCTAACCATTCCGCGTAACGAACTTCTGTGATGGACCCAAAACCAAGTAGGCGGTCAACTTCTTCGTTTACTGCCTTGGATCGCTCGGGGCCAAGCTTGCGTTGCTTCTGTCGGATACGTTTAAAAGTTGGGTCGACGTTCAGCTCGTGAGTGGTGATAGTCGGGTCGATGCCTTTCATATCAAACGTATTCCAAGCAAAGGAGGTCATTTTCCGACGCATTTCCTCGGATAGATAGGCACCAATGCGTACGATCCTGCTGGGGTCGTCATTATCGATTGGTATCTCAAGGACTTCTTCTTTCTGCGGGCGTACTTTGTGGACCGACTTCAACACCAAATTGACGTGGGGAGAAGACTGCTGGAGTTTAACTATTGCAATTAGAAGATTGCAGGCTGCTTGTTGGTCACGCTTGGAGGGTGCGTATCTGGTCGTCGGGCCCTGGGAACTTGACGCACTGGTAGTAAGTGATGATACAGCTTGTATGGAATGTAACGAAGGGGTTCTGAGGATGGCGTTATACGGCGCCTTGGTGCCGATCACAAAAAATTGACCGACCTTGTTACTCCTTTCGCGTATACTGGGAGTCGAATTATGCCAAGCATTTCCTCGGATGATCTGTTGAACCTGGTCAGGGATCGGGAAGATGGTTTTACATCGAGAATATCAATCCCCATCTTGTCAAGAGTATTCCATAAGATTTGGTCGAGCTGCCGATATCTGTCAGAATCTTGGTTACTTCGCATTCACCGATTTCGAGTTTGACGAGAAGTGAATTATTATGTGGCATGTGAACGCCGAGCGCATCTTCCGAGGAGATGACGATTGGCGAATCGCTCTTTGGTTTGAGCGGCCATTTTTGAGAGGTGGCCGCCTGTCGCCTATAGTCTTTCACAGAACGGACTGAATCGCCGCATGGCGGTGAACCGCCCATTATTACGTTTAGGTGTTCCGCTCGAGAGATCTGTTTCGGGCGGATCAGTGTACGGAGGTCGAAGGTTGCGTTGTTGTCATCTGCAGTTAGCTCCTGGCGAGAACTTCGGTTGCGGAGTTTATGTCGGAGATCTGACGACTTGGTGCGGTTAAGTTGAATTCTGAGATCATCCGCTTTGGAATTGAGTCGGCTTCAAAGGTCTGAGTTGTCAGGTCGTTCGTTGCGTCTGTCGGGTGAATAGTCCCTCGTGACTTTTCTCGCTCTAGAGGATTCGACCGCGTCCCGTAAATCGGGGGGTTTGATCATCCACTACCCTTCGCTTCAGCCTGTCCCTCAGATCCGAAGCGAAGACTCGAGGGTTACCCGACGGGATGCCTGATGCTGAGCTGAGATTGTTTATTTTGACTAGCAGGTCCTCTGGATCATGAGGGGTTTCTTCGTTTGACGAGGCATTTTGACAGGACAATATTACCTGGACGCGTTGTCGGTGTCGCGGTTTCTCTTCCTAAGCTGAAGAATCCTCCTTTTCTTTGTTTTTCAGGACGACTTCGGACCCTGGGGCTCCTGCATCGCTTCTATACGCCCTTCCCTGTTGCTTTTGTACCTTCTTTTCCTTGTTCTTACTCCAGCTTTTGGTGGTCTTTTGCTTGGGCTTAGGCGGCTCGACTTTGGTCGTGCCGTTGCTGAAGGATGCCAGGAGCGCTTCATGCAATTGTTTGCATTTGCGAATGTCGTGACCTTTCATCTGATGGTACTCGCAGAATTTGTTTAGATCGACGACGTTGGACGTCCCTGCGGGTGCTTCGGCCTTCTTGTTGGTATCTTTGTTCTCTGTGGGTTGGGGCCAATGGTTCCATCCTTTCCCCATGCACGATCAACGTCGACTCCAGAATTTCTTCTTCGTTAACGATATAGACGAAGCCTTTCTTGGCGTTGGTTTTATCATTGGCCGAGTGTTTATGCGGCTCTTGTGGCGATTCTGACGTTTTTACGTCGACTTAGAAGCGTTCTACCTAGTCATGATTGCTCGAGTATCTTCTTCCATCTTGAGAAAGTTATTGGATCCAGCTATTGCGTCTTGTAGGGAAGTTGTTGGGTTACGGTAGAGGTCGTCTCGGAACTTCGAGTGTACTTATAAGGTGTTCATCAGGGCGTCTATGGCTATGGTGTCTGGAACGTTCACCTTCGACACTACACTTTTGAACCTTTCCATGAAATCGCGAAGTGATTGTCCCTGTGCTTGGGATAACTTCCATAAGTCCGAGGCGGTTGCTCCTTGGCTGGTGAACATTATGTAATGTTTTAAGAACGCGGTAGATATGTCATGAAAGCTGTCGATGGAGTTGTCGGGAAGCCGAGAGAACCAGTTAAGCGCTGGTCCGTCTAGGCTTTCAACGAAGAGCTGACAAGACCCGGTGTCCTTCTCGGCATCAGAGAATTTTGCGCGAGCCAGAGCAATGTAAAAGGCACGGACATGCTCAGTGGGATCTGAGTCTCCTCGGAAGGTTGGTAAGCGGATCTTCTCCGTGGGTTGGAGACGTACATCGCTAATTCTCACAGAAAAGGGGGTTTGGAGTGTCGCGGCTAGGACTATGTCGATCTGCGGGGCGGAGCTTGTTACGCGGTGTATTTTGGAATTGATGTCCATGAGTGACTGTTTTAGCTCGGCGATTTCTCGGGATATATGCATATCTGAGCTGTCGTTTGGCGTGACGGTGCGTGGGCGTTGAGCGGCCTCGTCGCCTGTCGCGATAAATGGGTCCTCGGTCGTGGGTTCCTCCTGCTGGTTGGTATCGGTGTAAAAGAGCCTTCTGCAGACACTGGTCGGGTTACTCGCGGGACCGGCCAAGGCAGCGGCGATGACAGCGAGTTGCGTGTTAGTTGCTTTCTGAGCCTCCTCTTGTTGTAAGAGGCGGGCCATGACAGTATCCATGAGCTCTGTCACGGTTGGTGTGGCGACGGCGGGAGCGGGCTCCGGCCTTTCGTCGGAAGCGGTGGAATCGTCGGTCATACTTTAACGTTACTTCAAAAAGAACCCCACGGTGGGCGTCAACTGTTTGAACTGAGTTCGGTTGGTTAGTACTAAAAACCTAACTCGTCAGTGGGCTGTTTTGAAGACGTTTTTACTAAACCGGGAAAGATGTTTTCTTTACATATATATTGAAAGAGAGTACAACGAAGAGGATGCCGGTGGTCGGCTCAAGAATCCTAATACAACTTGGTAGCTCTCAGATGTAATCCTAACCTTAGCCATTTTTGGTCCAGCCAAAAGTCCCCACTTCCATTGTCCTCTCGCCCTTCTTTATAGGCTGTCTCCTTTTAGGGTTTCCCAGGTCGAGTCGCTTAATGGGCCTTAATTGAATGGGCTGACTGCTCGTTCCGACGAATAGCCGTCTGTTTTCCTGGCCCACCCGGATCCGTGTGGTTCGACGGCTGAAAGGTATCCGAGATGGAATGCGCGTCCACTCTATGCTTCGAGATGCAAGTCGAGTCTTCACCAAACGGCTAGGCTTGTCGGCCAGGCCAACTATTTCATGGGCCTTGTAAGGGGATGAAATGCACCTCCTACAGATTCTACAATATATATCCATCGATCGGTAAGATCGGGTTTATGGGTTGGATTTTGTCCAAGTACATCCGGATCTCTTCCTTCTACTTTGCAATAACTATTCTTCTTCTCCTTCTCTGTATCTGCGTGAGGAATTAGTGCGGATTGGTCACGGAATGGACTTGGTAAGAGCTAATGTCATGTCCGTGTGGAACCAACCACCAATCATGGTTCATGGCCGATTGGATGGATGGTCCAATGGGTCTTAGCCATAGATTGGTTGGCCCTTGTTTTGGCAAGGGGAAATCCGTGGGTTTATTGGGCTTGATTTGGATATTGGGCCAAGGCCTAAACCAAGCCCTTGGGCCGGCCTAATTAGTATGGATCTAGTCCCAATGGGCTGGTTGCAGAAATGGTCCGATAGACCGTGAAATGGATCGATTGGACTAGACGGTATGTGTACAGACCATAAATGTTATGTTACACATGAAATGGTGAACCTAGGCCCTTGGCCGGTTGGACTTAAGTTGGATCATCCCAAAGGGTAAAGTTGCCAAAGGTCACGAGTTGCCAAAGGGTATGAGTACCAAACGAGTACAAGATTGCCAAATGGTACAAATGATCAATGGGTGCAAAGTACCAATGGTTGCGAGTTACAAACAGTACTAATGGATCAAGGCCTTGGTCGATCCATGTGTGATCAGTAAACTACATCGAAGGGGTGTGAGTGTGTTGCGGTCCAAAAGGTACGAACGGTTTGTTTTTGAATGGGTAAGAACGGTTCGGGACCTAAAAGGGTACGATTGATTCGGAACCGAGGAGGTACGAATGGATCGTGTACGAATAGGTGTGATTATTCAATAGAGGCCTTGTATGATCTTATCATGGTTGACATTGGACGACCTGATCCATAGATGATGGATAAAGGTGTCAGATCTAACCTGATTAAGGAATACATTGTTTGCTATAAACAAGTCAGATCGGTGGTATCAGATATAGTCTAATGCCGATCAGGCAGGATGAAGAATCATCAGTTCTGAGTCATGTGAGGTTGGTTGGTTGATTGACTTAGGATCTAGTGGGCATTCTCAGTCCAAAGGATGGACTTGGTACTAATGTCTATTAGGCAAAATGATGCAGGATAGTGCATGAGCCGATAAGGGCTAGATGCATATCCATATCCGTTTAAATACTTTTCAATGGTTACTTAATTTTGTGGGGATGATTGGTTGAATGACTAAGTAACAAAGGGAGTTGTTTTATTCAGGAACAAATATAAGAACCAAGAAGAGACTC
This sequence comes from Moricandia arvensis, assembly GCA_905132765.1. Classification (NCBI taxonomy): domain Eukaryota; kingdom Viridiplantae; phylum Streptophyta; class Magnoliopsida; order Brassicales; family Brassicaceae; genus Moricandia; species Moricandia arvensis. The sequence goes on from CAJHQP010003336.1 coordinate 65,501, forward strand.
AATGAGTCTAATGGTTCACTAGACAAAAAAGAGTGAATTGGATCAAGGAAGGACCAATGAGCTAATAAGCTCTGTGAATGTTGCAAAGGTATGACTTAGCAAATACTTTAATATATTAGTATCTTGCTAGGATTCTGGTAGAATGGTTTAGGGGAATAGAACCTCAGATCAGTATGACTTGAACTGTATCAAGGATTGTTCCATAAGCTAAATGGTAGTAAGTAAACTGACCTACGCATAGACAATTGGACTAGACAAATTCTAGACTAAATATAGATGAATAGTTAAAAGAGAATATTCAGCTGCGTATAAGTTGAAATTATCTAAGCTAGGAAATGACTAAGGTGCTTTAGATAAGATCTAAGTGAACCCACATCTAAGGATGAAATTAAATAAGAAGGGTTCAAAAAAATAGAGAGGTTCAGCCAGGAAGTGGACCGACCGACGTAGCTAAAAAAATAGAGAGGTCTTTAGATAGGAAGCGGCCTAGTCGACCGGGTTGGGGTGTTACAAGTTGGTATCAGAGCATGCTTGATCCTGTGGAGGACAGTGCTCAAAGATGTTAAGTTCAAACTGAAATTTCTTCTCGAAAGTAAGACGATTAGTAAACCTTGATAAGGGTGAGACGAGAGAGATTTGAGGTAAGTAAGGTATCGTTCTTGACAACGGGGAAGTTCTGAGATGAACCGCTTAGCCAAGATACAATCTCCAAGGGCAAGTTACTGAAACAAAAAGGTTGGTCGATCTAGTTATCGGAAGTAATGGACGGGTTGAAGAAAAAACGCAATGCAAGACTTGCTTTATGAACGACCTAACCAATGGATGTGACATGGACCAGAGAGTGGCTGTGTTTGGAACAAACGATCATCACTCTACAAAGGATAAGTTTTATTCCTACGTGGCCATTCAAAAATATGTGAGCAATATGCAATGTTGAATCTGGATTAAGGGAGACACTACATGACTAGTACGTGAGTGGACTTGTGATTGTATGGATCAACTAAGACTCAGTATGGTTCAAGGTAGTACTCCTTAGATCAGGTCGGATGAAATAGGCCAGTTTCAAGAAGAATCCGACTAGGGAAAGAATGTTCATTTCAATCAATGAAAAGAACATGGTTTTAGGTATCTTAGTATGATGGGGATTGAGGCATATTATAAATGCTTTTGCAGATGGTGACAGCAGTTGGCAATAGTAAGATGCTTTGGAGAACAGTATGGGACGTCTTCCAAATGTGTGATCAACTGATATCCTACTCATATAAGGACCCTATGATTTTTGGTGTGGAAACACATTTGCTTTTCAACACCAGGGCTACACATAGTGTTGTGAGACCTGCGATGATCGGAAAGGGAATGTTCCAAGTGGGAACAATAGAGTCTGGCAGTAAAGTGAATGTGTTCACTAGGACTGACCAAGAACGTTTCTGTGATAATTCTGGGTAGGAATAAACCTGCTGATCTGATAATGATGTTCCAAATGGGAACAAAAGAGTCTGGCAGTATAGTGAATGTGTTCACTATGACTGATCGAGAACGTCTCTGTGATAATTCTAAGCAGGAATAAACCTGCTGATCTGTTAGTAATCCCCCTAAAGAATCACGAGTTGATCTTAGGCATGGACTGGTTAGGAATGTATCAGGCTACCTTAGACTGCCACCGAGGGCGTGTATGGTTTAAGGACCATCAAATTCCAATGAGATAAAAAGCGACTTCTGGAGGTAGTGGTAGTTCAGCAGTCCGTGCGGACAGGATGTTGAAACGTGGTTGTGAGGCAATATCGCCACAATCGCCACTAGGGAGGTCGTTGGGGGTGGTAACCTGGAGGGGATTCCGCTGTTCAAAAAGTTCGAAGGCATTTTTCAGACACCTAAGGGCTTACCACCTGACAGGTCTGATCCATTTACAATATAACTAGAACCAAGGATGGCCCGTTGTCAAATAAGCCGTACCACGTGGCTCTTGCCAAAGAAGGCCGAGCTGAAAATGACCAAGTCCGAAAATGGACTAGGGTCTTGTGTGCAACCAAGTCGGAAAGGGACCAACGGTTGGGATGAGACGGTTGAGTCCTAGAGTGGACCAGGACCGCAATATGTAAGTCCAAAAGCTGACGATGTTGGAAATTTGGTCGAGTCCATGAGTGCGCCAAGGATCAAATTGTGACCAAGTCTACTGATGGACATCACTTAAGAATAAGGCGATTTAGTCTGGTAGGGACTAAGTTCGTAGTATGGCCAAGCTGTGAAAGGCTGTGGTCAGATAAAGGATAATTCAATAGGTTGTGGATAGAGTCCATAATCGATTGAATGATCAGAACAATCTGTTAGGACTTGTGGTAAGGCAAGTAGCCTAAAGATTGGAACGAGTTCAATAAGACTTGTCTGGTATATCGAGTGGCTTGGATATTGGTATATCTACTAAGATTCGAATATGCAGCATGTCCTTAGAGACTGGAAATGATCTAGTCGTTAACTAGGATCAAATACATAGAATTGGGGTTACTAGGACTCCAACCTAGAAAGATTGGACCAGTGACACAAGGTATGCTTTGGAAAGAATTACAAGTATTACTTGTAAGGAAGTTGATGAACCCTTGACTGTGGTCAAGTAGCCAAGTAAGAGGGTCATGAACAAAAAAAGAAAGGGACCACTTGATAAGATTTTTGGATAGATCCTTATCAAGTGGGGGAGACCTATAAAACGATGGTAAAGTAGATGTGATCAGTGAAAAGTCAGGATCCAAGTTCTGACCACCAATGGATTCGAGGACGAATCCATTTCAAGTGGGGGAGACTTGTCACATCCCCAGACCTGTATAAGGTCAACGGGACAGACCATGAGTTGAGAAAGCGAACAAGTCTGTTCCTATGACCTAAAGACAACCTGTTCCCATGTCTAGAAGGAAGGTTAAGGACATTAGAAGACTTAACTTTAACCAAATGGGAAGTCACGTAAGGATAGGACGAGCATGGACGAGTGATCACGACACTCAGCCAGTGGACATAGTTAACAAATGGGCAGCTTCGATCAGCTGGACGAAGCTGCAGCTTAGCTTGCGCCTACAGATCATAACTAAGTGTAGGCCAGCTCCACCTGAGCTGAAACACCACATTAGCTCACTCATGTCCATGGACAGAGCTGTGGCAGTCAGCACAACTCAGCTTGACGGAGTGTTATGGTCTTTGGGCAGCTTTTGCGAGCCAGGTACAAATCCAATACACTAATATACAAACCATAACCCCAAACATCAGATACAACCTACCCCGTCTGCGGCCGTGAGTTTGGGTTAGGTGGTACTAGGCCAGTGGGTCAAACCGAATATGGCTTAGGGCGTCTATGGAAGTCCAGTCGACCTCCTAAGAGGACTCCTCCAAGAGAAAGAAAGAGTGTAGGCACTCATATATTATCATAGATATAGAGTGAAGTTATCAAGGCATAATGGTTGTCATGTAGGAGCGTCTATTAGCGACAAGGTCGTGGGAAGGACCAAAGGCTGCCCATTCGACCCCGTGCAAATCGCAAAACCAATTCGCCAAGCAGTACCCACGCCTTCTTTTATAAATAGATGACTCTCGTGCACGAAAATAGACATCACTTCATAGAAAACACAGACAGAAAAGGAGTGAGAGTCGCGATTCAATAATCCAATAT
>CAJHQP010003337.1:0-69149 GCA_905132765.1 Moricandia arvensis
GCCTTGACCATCATTCGGGCTCTCCCTGGTGTTTGTGCTCTAAGAGATCATTTAGTAGGACGATATCCTGAGTGTCTATTCATCACTGTCCCGAACACACTAATCCTTCGCAGGGAGTGTGTGACCCTATCTGGTAGATAGTACAGCATCATGGAAGTGAGACCTAATTTCCTCACTTCTTCCTCAGGGTAACTGCTAAATGGAAAAAGATCTTGATTTCTATGACTCTCTCATGAGTCTATTTTTTCCGCAGCTTGTATTATTTAGAAGTAGATTTCCACATCATTTCTTCTTACATCTCTTGTAGTTTCCCTTCCTTAGATGTTGATTAGAAATCAAATTAGATATTTCCTATTAATATGTTTCGGTTTAATATACAGCGACTCTTTTAATACTTAGAGGAAGGCTATTGAAAGATGAGGTAAGTATTGGGATTATATTAAAGACTCTGTTTCTCCAATCACATATGATCCACATATATTACTATGAAGGAGTATATTGGTCAACTTCCTGGTCCGCGTTTTCTCTGCTACTTGATTTTATAAATGGAGGTGTCCAAATCACGATTACTGCTTTCTGGAGGCATTCAATGGGTTCAATCACACTCGCTCTTTGAGAGGGCTAATGTAATCTTCCATGAATGATACTCTTGCCATATGGTTCCGATTAGGGCTTTAATCTTGGGGAATTCTGGGAGCTTGGATATCTATGGTCTACAATGATAAGCCATGAGGAATAGGCTTCTCCTGCAGCTAACCTCTGTTCGCTATTTTAGATGAGACAATTTCTAGCAATTCAATTTAAACGACAGTCTAGGTCTCTAAGAGATCTGTAACTCTAATAATCTCCTTAGGACTTTGAGCCTGAGTTATCTACGTTAGATAGCTGCTGCCGCCATATTCAACCAAAAGTTCAAAAATGCCAAAGGCAGCACACCCACAATCGCCATCAACATCACAGGAAAGTTACTCTTGTCAATTTCGAGCTTCTATATACGCGGTATCTCACTATGGTTAGGTTCGACTAGGACATTGTCGGTCACATGCATAAGTCTAAACAAAAAGATGCTTTCTCCTAGTCTTGAATAGATGATCTTCTCGAATGGGTCGAAGCGATTCATACGCGGCATAATAAGGATGGCCAACGGGAAAGTCCTTTCTTTCGGGAAGAAATATATCATTCTACAGGCACGAAATCCGTAGAAAATCTCAAACGGATTTAATTTAGTCTCCATCTTGTCTCTAGAGGTATCTGAATGCGTATCTGCAGAAATCGGAAAGATACCTGACTACAGTCCACTCCTAGATACGCCAACAGTAAAGGTGGCAACGCGAGACTCAAGGCTTTCATCCTGGCGATTATTAAAACGTCCCTATGGATGGCGCTTATGAAACTTTGACGTGAAAAGGCCGTCGATGGGATCCAAAGAGCATTCTCGACGGGTCGTCATTAATTGTGGATCCCTATCAGGATACTCGACTTACCAATGACGAGCATCAGGTGAAAACCTCCATTCAGACACGACTCATCTATCGAAATCAGAATGCCATATCCCTCTCATGCAGTAAGTCGGTTCGAGAAAGTTGCACCCGCTAGTTCGACGACTAGTCCCAGACGCGAAGACATGAACAATCTTCCTCAGACCTCATCAACGATCGCGGGACTCTGGGGCCCATCTTTCGGGCGAATTATAATAAAATTACGTGATCAACAACGTCCAAGTGACCTAATGGCAAAGGTAACTATACACCAATTCTGAATGTACGTAGTCGCTCTTAGATTCAGGAAGGGGCACTTAGTTTTACGCAAATTTTCCAGAACAACACCGCTTTCGAATTCGAGGAACTCACAGGAAAACTCTCAGTGGAGCAGAACTACGGAAGCTCGCCATACAGGATATCATGAATAATTAGGATTTCTGACCAAGGAATGTGCAATACCAGAAATTGAAGGCCAACATAGCAAGAGGTATATTCAATTTGGATGAAACCTGGAAACGCGATGGCGCCCTCAAGAAATAATATTTACTAAACAATCGCTGTCAGAAAGACGGGCCTAATTCTTCAAAAAAATGAACTACAAGTACGGATTGATCCCCCGGAAGGGTACGTAGGAAATTCGTGAACGGCACATTAGAAGCAAGTTACAGTCTGTCTCCCTCTCTAAAAAAGAAGGGGGGGAATTGCGTACGATGATATATATAATCGCATATACTAATAGTAAAGTGCCAATTGTTGTCTGAATTATCTGCTAACTTCAAGACTCGATATTTATAAAATAAAAAAAGTGATTCTACAAGCAATATAGAAACGCAGACAGACTTTACAAATTCTCGCTAACCTCTATTAACAAGTAAGATCATACAGACCCGAGGCTTATGAAACAAGGCAAACAAAACATGTTAAAAACAGCGCTTGAGAAACAATGCACAACAAATTTTTTGGGAAAAAGTCTATATCATCATGAAACTATAATCATACAACTCGAGGCTAAAATTTATTCTCTTCAAGCACCGAAACGTTCAATGAAGAACTGCCAGCCAAACTTTTTAAAGAATATATACCACCTTCAGCATCGTGAGACGTTGCCAGCAACGCTTCCGAAAGAAACCTGTGTTTTTTGACAAAATCATTGCTGCGATGAAACCTCCATATGGGGCGTGAACGCCACCAACACAGTTATATGCACTAACATCTTCATCTAAACACAATTTTTTGTCGCGAAAGACTTCCAAAACAGTAACATCTTCCATCATGTTTGTTGCTGATCACAGAAAAATGACTCTAACTACCCTAAAATCAATCACTAAGGCCATCTCCTCCCATAGAGATATATATGAAACTCTCGCTGCAGTTCGAGTTTGACGCAAGATACAGTGCGCTAATAAAAAATGAAATCAAAACTTATTTGGTCAGCACTTCTAGACGATCTTCAAAAGTCAGCTCTTTTGGAAAGATTGATCGTTCCCATCAAAGCAAATATTGTATATACGACCGATAACTCATCACATGACTTCAATATCGAAGATCGGAACCAGGTTTGCGAGTAAACGCTACATTAGTCCCACTGCATACAACTTCTAAATCATTACTAGGCCTAGGTTCGTCGCCTAAATCAAGCACACTGGTTCTTGAACATGCTGAAGGCATGATATTTAAGGTCCGATAATCGAGGTTAAGATAACTAAAACACCGTCTCTTTGCTTATGTTTGATCAACGTTTTCAATGATGATTTTCTCGAAAAATAAAAAAATTTCAATCTTTATGGCCAAACGAATGGGAAGGATGATGGCATGTAACGAACAATCGGACTTTGTGACGATTCTCGAAATACTGCTAGAGATATGGGATGACAAACTCGTTATTCATGCCTGCTTTACACACGCTCTTTATTTACTATTCTACGCTACTACTCCCATAAGACTAAAAAAATCGACTTTGCTACTCCCTTGAATTCTGATTATAAAGACTTACTTTAAATAGAGTTATACCCACAAGAACTCTGTGCCAAGGAATTCTCACAAGCTCCAATATAGAAATCCGAATACCACTTATAGAAGGGCTTAATCTGTTCCTCACATAACGATATAAGGAAAACTCCACCTCTTGAGAGAGCGGAATGCACCAATACGCAACGATTTTGAACGTTCTCCATTTAACTTCTTCGCTGCCATATAATAAATCTCTCCAAGTCTGTTTAGACAGAGAGCTGGTATATAATTCCAAGGGAATTTCTGTTTCCTGTCTTTGGAAATTTTTCCAATGACTTAGGGCAGTAGGCACTGACTATCTCCTGAGGACCGAAGTCAACTTTGGAACACTAGTAAACAGCCATCATAGATCATTTAATTATCACCACACACGAGTGCCAATTTACGGACTCACACCGACGAAAGATAAGATACACTAGCTAAGTAGTGACTACCATGACATAGTATACTGGTTAGGACCTCTATGTAACTGAATGAGACTTATCTCTTCTCTGTCGCATTTTACGATGATTGTCGCGAACCTAATCAACCTTCTATTTTTTAATCTTGAGCTAAATAATAACAGCTGGGAAGAACAAGATTAACTTCCAAGATATGGAAATGAAACGTCAACTTAGGCGGAAAGGGGTAGAGAAGAAACTGGGGTATGCATCCAAGACACCTCGTGATTCCGCAGTATTCTGGCCATTATATATACGGCAGACGGACACAAGGCAAAGAACAGAGAGGATATTGTTTATGAGAAATAATCCAGATGGTAAGTCTGTGAAGAGCTCTAGGAGGAAGTTTCACGGCTGGGCAGAGTATAGGGGTCTGATACCAGTACTAGATCAGCAAAGCTTCAAATCTAACTCAACGAGAGGAGGGTCTAATTGGATTATAAGATTAACTAGCAAGGAGAGGAGGGCGAGGTGTATATTCTGGGACGAAAATAGCGAAAGAGAAGTGAGACAGGAATTATTTTGATATGGCTTGGCGTTGACACTATGCAGAATATCATAGGGTTCTTTAAGCAATAGAAATCAGACAGAAGATAAACAAAGAAGGCCCCATTGGTCTGCTTGTCTAGCATGATTGTCTTCTTGTCTCTTTCTAATTTGAATTCCCTTCCCTTTGTACAGGTATGGATTCTCACTGACACTATCAGCTCTTTTAAGACGTGCCTTCTCTTGCCTTCGCAAGGTAATCTAGGTCAGGATTGAAGACTTAGAGTCCAAGTTAATCCATCATGACCTCTCTTTCTTCTTGTCTTCGGTTTATTGCTTCGATGTCAACACTGAATGATGTGTGCTTTCAGGATATTAAGACCAGTAAGATGCTGGGAAAAGGTGTGAGCAATGGAGAGTTGTATGTGCTCAAAGACACCAAGCTTATATCAGATTTCACTTGTGCTTTTAATTCTGCTTCTGTTTTAGCTAGTGATGTGTTATGGCATGCTAGACTGGGTCACCCTCATTCACGTGCCTTAGGATTGATGTTACCTAATCTATCTTTTAAAAATGAAAATTGTGAGGCATGTATTCTTGGTAAACACTGCAAATCTGTTTTTCCTAGGTCTCGGACTATCTATGAGAATTGCTTTGATCTTGTTCACTCTGATGTGTGGACAGCACCTTGTGCTTCTAGAGAAAACCATAAGTACTTTGTTACTTTCATAGATGAAAAATCAAAATATACTTGGCTCACCTTGATTCAAAGCAAAGATAGAGTGTTAGAAGCGTTTATCAACTTCCAAAACTATGTAACTAACCATTTCAATTCGAAGATAAAGATTTTCAGGTCTGATAATGGTGGAGAATATACAAGCCATTCTTTCAAACACCACCTAGCAAAGCATGGGATTATTCATCAAACAAGCTGCCCATATACACCACAACAAAATGGAGTGGCTGAGAGGAAGAATCGCCACCTTATGGAGGTTGCAAGAAGCATGATGTTTCACACCAATGTTCCTAAGAGATTTTGGGGAGATGCTGTAGTGGCAGCATGCTATCTAATCAATAGGATCCCAACCAAGATCCTCCAAGATACTTCTCCATTCAAGGTATTAAACAAAGTAAAACCTCCTATTGATCATTTGCGTGTGTTTGGGTGTGTGTGCTATGTCTTGACACCAGGTGAACAGAGAAACAAGCTAGAACCTAAGAGTATTAAGGCCATGTTTCTTGGGTATTCCCATACACAAAAAGGGTATAAGTGCTACTCACCAGAATCAAGAAGAGTAATGGTCTCAAGAGATGTCAAGTTTGTGGAATCAAAGGGATACTATGATGAGAAGAGTTGGGAAAATCTTAAGGACCTCTCACATGGATCATCTGATAGGGCAAGCAACCTGAGAATCATACTGGAAAATCTAGGCATCAGTCCGTCCTCAAACAATGAGGAACAAAGGAGACCTTCTCCTTCCCCAGCCGCTGAAGAAAGCAGAGAAGCTGAACCAAATGAAGACCTAGTCCATCCTGATCCTGAGAGGGGCAGTGAATCTGAATCACAACAAGAGGATGATTTAGAAACAGCACATGATCAAGATGGACTGCAAGAATCTGATCAAGATCAGGAGGAAGATCAAGATCAGGAGGAAGATCAAGATCAGGAGGAACATGTGGAAACTGTTGTAGAAGAGCAACAGATTCAACCATTGAGGAGAAGTACCAGAGTGAAACAGCACCCATCAAATTGGAAGAACACCAGAGTATACTTCAACGGCAATGCAATAGCCCATCCAATACAAGCGACTTGCTCAATGGCACATTATCCTCAAGAACACCAAGCCTTTATAAGTAACCTGGATAAAGAGTACATTCCGAGGTCTTATGGAGAGGCAATGGAACTGGAGGAATGGAGAACCTCAGTTGAAGACGAGATCAATGCTATGATCAAGAATGATACATGGTTTGAAGCTGAGCTTCCCAAAGGCAAGAAAGCTGTGACAAGTCGTCTGATCTTTACCATCAAGTACCTAGCAAATGGAAAACCAGAGAGGAAGAAGACAAGACTTGTGGCAAGGGGATACACTCAGGTCTATGGAGAAGATTACCTAGACACATTTGCACCAGTAGCTAAGCTTCACACCATAAGGATTGTGCTTTCATTGGCAGTCAACTTGGAATGGGATCTATGGCAAATGGATGTCAAGAATGCCTTCCTTCAAGGTGAATTAGAAGATGAAGTGTATATGCATCCTCCTCCTGGTCTAGAGAGCATGGTAAAACCAGGAAACGTATTGAGGCTAAAGAAGGCTATCTATGGATTAAAACAATCTCCTAGAGCCTGGTATCACAAGCTGAGCACAACCTTGAATGGAAGAGGGTTTAGGAAGTCAGAGGCAGATCATACTCTGTTCACACTCTCAGGTCAGCAAGGTATTGTTGTTATCCTGGTCTATGTTGATGATATAATCATCACAGGAAATGACAAGGAAGGTATCACCTCAACTAAAACTTTTCTTAAATCTACATTTGATATCAAAGATTTGGGTGAGCTAAAGTACTTCCTAGGGATTGAAATATGCCGCTCTAAAGAGGGGCTTTTCTTATCTCAAAGGAAGTACACACTTGATATTTTAAATGAGGCAGGAAAGCTTGGAGGAAGAGTAGCCAAAACTCCTCTTGAGGAAGGGTACAAAGTATTGCGTGAGGGGGAGTCTGAAGATGGCTCCTTTGAAGACGTCAGTCTCTATAGGAAAATGGTTGGAAAACTAATCTACTTAACCATTACGAGACCAGACATCTGTTTTGCTGTGAACCAAGTCAGCCAGCATATGCAAGCTCCTAAAGTTCATCACTGGAATATGGTGGAAAGGATCTTAAGGTATCTAAGGGAATCTCCTGGTCAAGGTGTTTGGATGGGCTGCAATGGAAGCACTGAGATCACTGGATATTGTGATGCTGATTGGGCAGGAGATAGGGTTGATAGGAGATCAACTACCGGGTATTGTACATTCATTGGAGGCAATTTGGTAACTTGGAAAAGCAAGAAGCAGAAGGTTGTATCATGTTCGAGTGCTGAAGCAGAGTATAGAGCTATGAGAAAGCTCACCAATGAGTTGATATGGATCAAGGGGTTGCTTGGGGACTTGGGAATCGAGACAACATCACCCATCACAATGCATTGTGACAACCAGGCTGCCATTCACATCGCCAGCAACTCAGTTTTTCATGAAAGAACCAAACACATTGAAGTAGACTGCCACAAGGTGAGGCAAGCAGTGGAGCAGCAAATCATATTACCTTGCTACACAAGAAGTGAAGATCAACTAGCTGACATCTTCACCAAAGGAGCAAGCACCAAAGTCTGTGAGTTCATCCATCCAAGGTTGGGACTCATAGACTTGTCTAGATCATAAAACTCTTAACTATGAAGCACCTACTCTTTTTCCTTTGTATGGTTTTGTCCCATTGGGTTTTTCCATACAAAGGTTTTAACGAGGGGTGTCTTCATGGTTCCAAGCTTAACCATATCATATGGCTAAGCTTGAGGGGGAGTATTGACACAGACATAAAAAGGATGAAATAAAGATCAGATTAACATCTGGTTGTTGAGATAAGAAGCTAGAGGGAAACAGATGAATTTGAATTAAGCCGCAGTTGAGTTAACTGGTTGTTAACTTGAAGAACAAGTCTCTCTGTACAACCTAGTCTTCAAACGTGACTTGCAAGACAAGTAGTACTTCTGAGTGACCTAACTTGGAGTCTAAGGCAAGCATCTGATCTGCCTAAGTATAAGCACGTGTGGGAACTCTCCCAATGACAAGGAAACGGTCTTGAACAGTCTTGAAACTCAGATTTGCATTTGAATTCAAATTCAAATGAGAATCTAGCTGTTGGAGACCAAACACACTTTTACCTTTGTCTCCACTTTATTTTCTGTCTTGTTCCCCATTAAGTTAAGCCTTAGGCTATTAATAATCCTCTTGTAAGCATTTGAAAATTTAAGGAAAAGAGTTCCTTCTTACTCTCTCTCTTGCACACGAAAATCACTCTCTCTCTCTCTCTCACGGATTCAACTCTCTCTCTCTCTGTTCTTAAGCTTGTTCTTCATTTTCTTACAGATTTTGATGCGCCCCTAGGATGCTCTTTGGTTGATGGGAATGGATAATCCTTGCAAGAACGAATCAGAGACTCAAGTTCTTCAAGGCGTGTGGATTGAATGGTGACACAAGAGGGATGGATGAACTCTTGATACTCCTAGATGAACAAACCAGATATGACACACCGATTTAGACACCCTTAGGTCTCTGGATATTACACACCAGAACTCGACACACTTTCTAGAGAGAGAGCCGTCAAGAGAGAAAAGAAACTCGTTGATAAAAAGTTGGATGGGTTACAATAGGGTTTAGGAACCCTTTAAATAAAAGAAACCAGAGAACAGGCTCTCTAGGGTTTCGAAAATAAGTAAAAAGGAAAACTATAGTTTAAACATAACATAAGCTTAAAATGTAAATACTTCTACTGGTCTTGGGCCGAGAATAGAGCCTAAGTGATTTGTAAGACAAGTCGTGGCCTCGTTAAAAACCTTCCTCCGGAAAACCTCGTGGGACAAAACCAAAAGCAAGGAAAAGAGCACACACCAAATGTCTTGCCTAGACACTAACTCAGCTTGATGTAGAGATGGCTTGAATGGTGTTCAAGACATCTCGGATCAAACCTTGTCCAAGACCTTCTTCTTGTTGTGGATGTGAAGTGAGTAATCCAACAACATTCTCCTTAAGTTTCTTGACTCTGGAACGAGTCATGGGACCTTCTGGAATGGCTAGAGCATCATCACCAGGCTGCTGGTGCATTGTGGCTTCATGTGGCTCATCTAGACTCTCCTTGTTCTCCTTAGTGATCCGGTCCATGATCACATCATCCCCTCCCTCTTGAAAAGGATTTGTCCTCAAATCAGGTTCATCTACAGCAAAAGGAGCCAAGTCAGTGACATTGAAGCTATTTGATACATCGTACTTACCTTGGAGATCAAGTTTGTAGGCATTGTCATTGATCTTGTGGATGATCTCAAAAGGTCCATCAACCCTTGGCATCAGTTTGGACTTCCTCTCGTTGGGGAACCTATCCTTCCTCAGGTGCAACCAAACTTGGTCACCAACTTCAAAGGTTCTCACACGTCTCCCCTTGTTGGCTTGCTTCTCATAAAGCTTGGTTTTCTGCTCAATGTTTTGTCTAGCCTTCTCATGGATCCGTTGGACCATCTCTGCTTTCTTCTTGCCATCTAGACTGATCCTTTCACACTCAGGTAAAGGCATTAGATCCAAAGGAGAGGTGGGATTGAACCCATAAACAATCTCAAAAGGTGAATACTTAGAAGCAGAATGCATAGCATGATTGTATGCAAATTCACAATGTGGTAAGTATTCTTCCCATGTCCTTAAGTTCTTTTTAATGAATGCACGCAGGAGTGTTCCTAAGGTTCTATTAACCACTTCAGTTTGTCCATCAGTTTGCGGATGACAAGTAGTAGAAAACAACAGTTTAGTGCCTAGCTTAGACCAAAGTGTCTTCCAGAAGTAACTAAGAAACTTAGTATCCCTATCAGAAACTATAGTTCTAGGCATGCCATGCAAACGAACAACTTCTTTAAAGAACAAGTTAGCAACATGCAACTGCATCATCAGTCTTATGACATGCTATGAAATGTGCCATCTTAGAGAACCTATCAACAACAACAAAGATTGAGTCCTTTCCGGTTCTAGTCCTAGGCAATCCAACAACAAAGTCCATGGAAATGTCATTCCAGGGATGGTGTGGAATGGGTAAAGGAGTATACAAACCCTGGGATTGGACTTGGGACTTGGCATGCTTGCAAGTAGCACACCTCCCACAGATTCTCTCCACATCTCTCTTCATATGCGGCCAATAGAAGTGATCCTGCAAAACTTTTAAGGTCTTGGCAACCCCAAAGTGTCCCATTAGACTGCCCCCATGGGATTCCCTGACAAAGAGATCTCTCAAAGAGCAGTTAGGCACACACAATCTATTATCATAAAATAAGTATCCTTCTAGCCTGAAGTAATGTCCTGCAGCAAACTTCTCACAAGAAGCATAGGCTTCCTTGAAATCATGGTCAGTAACATACATATCTTTTATCTGCTCAAAACCAAGTAACTTAGCATCTAGAGTGGTCAAGAGAACATACCTCCGAGATAGTGCATCAGCAACTATGTTCTCCTTACCTTGTTTATACTTGATCACGTATGGGAAGGTCTCAATGAATTCAACCCACCTTGCGTGTCTCTTGCTAAGCTTACTCTGCCCTTTTAGATACTTTAGGGACTCATGATCAGTGTGTATGACAAACTCCTTGGGCCACAAGTAATGTTGCCACGTTTGTAATGCCCTCACCAAGGCATAGAGTTCTTTGTCATAGGTTGCATAGTTGAGAGTGGCTCCTCCAAGCTTCTCACTGAAGTAGGCTATAGGTTTCCTATCCTGCATCAATACAGCACCAATTCCAATTCCTGAGGCATCACATTCTATTTCAAACGTTTTAGTAAAGTCAGGAAGCATAAGAAGAGGTGATTGAGTAAGCTTCTCTTTTAGGTTCTGGAAAGCCCTCTCTTGTGCTTCTCCCCACTTGAATCCGACATCCTTCTTTATCACTTCAGTCAAGGGGAGCTGCAATGGTGCTAAAGTCTCTCACAAATCGCCTATAGAACCCAGCAAGCCCATGGAAACTCCTCACTTCTCCTACTGTGGTTGGACTCGGCCAGTCTTTGATGGCTTTGATCTTCTCCTCATCGACCTTAACTCCATCTGCACTTACAACAAAGCCTAGGAAAACCAAGTTATCCGTGCAAAAGGTGCACTTCTTCAAGTTGGCATAAAGCTTTTCATTCCTTAAAACATTCAGGACAGCCCTAAGATGTTCTAGATGTTCTTCTAAGTTCTTGCTATATACTAAGATGTCATCAAAGTATACTACAACAGAAATGCCTATGAATGATCTAAGAACATGATTCATTAACCTCATGAATGTACTAGGTGCATTGGTTAATCCAAATGGCATAACTAACCACTCATATAATCCATGTTTAGTTTTGAATGCAGTTTTCCATTCATCTCCTTCTTTCATCCTAATCTGATGATAACCACTTTTTAAATCTATCTTAGAAAAGATGCAAGAACCATGCAATTCATCAAGCATATCATCAAGTCTAGGGATAGGATGGCGATACTTCACTGTGATGTTGTTGATTGATCTACAATCAACACACATACGCCATGTACCATCCTTCTTAGGCACTAGGAGCACTGGTACAGCACATGGGCTCAAACTCTCTCGGATATAGCCCTTCTCCATGAGTTCCTCTACTTGTCTTTGTAACTCCTTGGTCTCAACCGGATTGGTTCTGTATGCTGGACGGTTTGGAAGTGTAGATCCTGGAACAAAGTCTATCTGGTGCTCAATCCCTCTCAAAGGTGGTAAACCAATGGGATTGTCGTCTGGAAATACATCTTGAAACTCCTGCAAAAGAGAAACCATTTCACTCGGATACACCGGTGTAGAATCTGTTAGGTTCAAAAGAGTTTCTTTAAACACAAGTAAGATAGCAGATTGTTGAGAGTAGAGAGTTCTTTTGATATCACCCATGTTAGCATAGAAGTTAGGCTGCTTAGTTCCAGCCGGATCTAGATCAATCTCCTTCTTCTTTTGGAGTTGAATCTGATCTTGTTGAACTTCTTTAGGTGTCAAGGGAACCAGAGTGGTCTTGCGTCCCTTGAACTCAAATGAGTGCTTGTTGGTGAAGCCATCATGGATAACTCGGCGATCAGATTGCCAAGGTCTTCCAAGAAGTATGTGACCAGCTTCCATAGGCAACACATCACACAAGACTTCATCTTCATATCTCCCAATGGCTAAGGGAATAAGGACTTGACTTGAGACCTTCATGGTGCCTTCTTCATTCAGCCATTGTAGCCGGTAAGGTTTGGGATGCTTCTGAACCTTCAATCCCAACTTCTTGACCAGGGTTTCACTCGCAGCATTCACACAACTACCTCCATCAACAATGAGGCTGCACACTTTCCCTTGGACCAAGCACCGGGTGTAGAAGAGGTTCTCACGCTGCTCCAGCTCCTCAGCCTTGTTTTGCAAGCTTAGAAGCCTTCTTGCTACTAAAAGCTTCCCCTGGACTGGTCCTTCTTCATGTTCTTCTTCAGTGTCTTCTTGGTCAGACTCGGTGTTGTCATCTTCTGAGGCATACTCTCCATCTTCCAGCAAAATCATGACTCTCTTGTTGGTACATTCAGAGGCGTAATGACCTCTTCCTTGGCACTTGAAACACTTGACATCACGAGCTCTGGAACTAGAGGCTTCAACCTTGCCTTTGCCCTTGTCAAGAGCACTGCTTGGTTTGGTCTCTTCTCTTGGATAGGACTTGTGATCCTTCTGGAACGGCTTAGACTCCTTAGGGTAAGGTGTCTTCTCTTCCTTGGTGTTGTGTAACCGGTTAGAGCCATAGTGGTTGCGTGAATGTCCCTTCCTCTTGAGCTGTTGCTCCACAAGAATAGCCTTGTGTAGCATCTCTTCAAGCTCCACATAATGTTGCATCTCAACATTGTCTTGTATCTCTCGGTTTAAACCACATAGGAACCTTGACATGGTTGCTTCTCTATCTTCTGATATGCTAGCTCTTAGCATGAGCAACTCCATCTCCTGGTAATACTCCTCCACTGATCTTGAGCCTTGGGTAAGCTTTCCTAAGCCGGTGATGCAAGTCTCTGTGGTAGTGACTTGGAACAAACCTCTTGCGCATGATAGACTTCATCTCTGTCCAAGTCTCAACTGGTTCCTCTCCATTCCTTCTACGAGTTGTGATGTACTGATCCCACCAACTTAGAGCATAGTCATAGAATTCAGTAGCAGCAATCTGAATCTTCTTGTGGTTTGTGTACTGCTTACACTGAAAGACTAGCTCAATCTTCTTCTCCCACTCAAGGTAGGCATCCGGATCAGCTTTGCCATGGAATGGGGGTATCTTTATCTTCAAACCAGCAAGCTCATCTCCCTGGTTCATCCTTCTTTCTTGGACACGCCTATGTCTTCTTTGGCTTTGTCTTGAGGATGAACTGAGGTGTTCATACTCATTGTCAGTCTCCTCATAACCAGCATGCTCTTGGCGAGTTGCATGAGGTCTCTCTTCTCTCCTAGTCTCTCGGTTTGGAACTTGACTAGTAGCTCTCCTGACTTCTTCTCTGAGCTCTCTCCGGATGTCATTGAGGTTGGTCCTCATCATCTCGGTCATGGTTGCTACCATGTTCTGATTGAGTTGAGCCGACATAGCCTCCATGAGAAGCTTGTTCTTCCTGACGAGTGCAGCTTCTTCTTCAGACTCGGATCCCATGCTTCCTGCACAAAGGTAAACAAAAATAACCAGTAAAAGGTTTCTAGGTAACAAGATAAGCAAAAAGGAAAAAGGGAGAACACGAAATCAAGCTTGTTTTGCAAGACAAAAGCAAAAAGGAAAAAATCGGCTAGGTAAAAGGAAAAGGGTTTCCGCCTACCAAGCAAAAAGGAAAATCCTCTAAACTTTTTCTAATCTTCTCTAAGGTTTTCTAGCACCCTAACAACCTTAATCTACTCGTGTTCAAGGTGATTAACAAGTTTAACAGATGAAACAAAGTGATCTAAAAAGGCAAAGACTTATGCGGCTAGGGTTTCTCTCTCTAGGGCTTCCGCAAAGCAAAAAGGAAAAGTTTAAAAACCTTGTCTAATCTCTTATGAAGCTCGATCAGCCCTAAACAGATTAGTTTTACTGCTTATTCAAGATGATAGAGATGAAACACAGATGAAACAAAAAGATCAAGAGAGAAAACGAGTACTTCCCAACCAAAGTTGCTCTGATACCACTTGATGCATCCCTAGGATGCTCTTTGGTTGATGGGAATGGATAGATCCTTGCAAGAACGAATCAGAGACTCAAGTTCTTCAAGGTTGTGGATCGATTGGTGACACAAGAGGGATGATAAGATCTCTTGATACTCCTAGATGAATAACTCGGATATAACACACCAAGCAAACACCCTTAGGTTCCTGGATACTACACACCAGAAGAAACTCGACAACTTGTCTTAGAGAGAGAGCCGTCAAGGAGAAAGATAACTCGTTGATTAAAAGATGGATGAGTACAATAGGGTTTAGAGACCCGTTTAAATAAGGAGAAACCAGAGAACATGCTCTCTAGGGTTTCGGAAATAAGTAAAAAGGAAACTATAGTTTAAGTTTAACATAAGCTTTAAATGAAATAAAAATGTAAACTTCTTTAGCCTTGGACCGAGATAGGGCCTAAGTGATGTGAAGACAAGTTGTGGCCTCGTTAAAAACCTTCCTCCGGAAAACCTCGTGGGACAAAACCAAAAGCAAGGAAAAGAGCACGCACCCCATGTCTTGCCTAGACACTAACTCAGCTTGATGTAGAGATGGCTTGAATGGTGATCAAGACATCTCGGATCAGACCTTGTCCAAGACTTTCTTGTTGTGGATGTGAAGTGAGTAATCCAACAACATTCTCTTTAAGCTTCTTGACTCTGGAACGAGTCATGGGACCTTCAGGAATGGCTAGAGCATCATCACCAGGCTGCTGGTGCAATGTGGCTTCATGTGGCTCATCTAGACTCTCCTTGTTCTCCTTAGTGATCCGGTCCATGATCAAATCAAATGTGATGCCTCAGGAATTGGAATTGGTGCTGTTTTGATGCAGGATAGGAAACCCATTGCCTACTTTAGTGAGAAGCTTGGAGAAGCTTACAAACATGGCAGCATTGCCTGTGGCCCAAAGAGTTTGTCATCCACACTGACCATGAGTCCTAAAGTATCTAAAAGGGCAGAGTAAGCTTAGCAAGAGACACGCAAGATGGGTTGAGTTAATAGAGACCTTCCCATACGTGATCAAGTATAAACAAGGTAAGGAGAACATAGTTGCTGATGCACTATCTCGGAGGTATGTTCTCTTGACCACTCTAGATGCTAAGTTTCTTGGGTTTGAGCAGATAAAAGATATGTATGATAATGACCTTGATTTCAAGGAAGCTTATGCATCTTGTGAGAAGTTTGCTGCAGGGCATTACTTTAGACAGGAAGGATTCTTGTTCTATGACAATAGATTGTGTGTCCCTAATTGCTCTTTGAGAGATCTCTTTGTCAGGGAATCCCATGGGGGCACTCTAATGGGACACTTTGGGATTGCCAAGACCTTAAAAGTTTTGCAGGATCACTTCTATTGGCCGCACATGAAGAGAGATGTGGAGAGAATCTGTGGGAGGTGTGCTACTTGAAAGCATGCCAAATCCCAAGTCCAAACCCAGGGTTTGTATACTCCT
Organism: Moricandia arvensis; assembly: GCA_905132765.1. Lineage (NCBI taxonomy): Eukaryota > Viridiplantae > Streptophyta > Magnoliopsida > Brassicales > Brassicaceae > Moricandia > Moricandia arvensis. The sequence goes on from CAJHQP010003337.1 coordinate 15,812, forward strand.
TTACCCATTCCACACCATCCCTGGAATGACATTTCCATGGACTTTATTGTTGGATTACCTAGGACGAGAACCAGGAAGGATTCAATCTTTGTTGTTGTTGATAGGTTCTCTAAGATGGCACATTTCATAGCATGTCATAAGACTGATGATGCATTGCACGTTCCTAACCTGTTCTTTAAAGAAGTTGTTCGTTTACATGGCATGCCTAGGACTATAGTTTCTGATAGGGACACTAAGTTTCTTATTTACTTCTGGAAGACTCTTTGGTCTAAGCTAGGCACTAAACTGTTGTTTTCTACTACATGTCATCCACAAACTGATGGACAAACTGAAGTAGTTAATAAAACTCTTGGAACACTCCTGCGTGCATTCATTAGAAAGAACTTAAGAACTTGGGAAGAATACTTACCACACTGTGAATTTGCATACAATCATGCCATGCATTCTGCTTCTTAGTATTCACCTTTTGAAATTGTTTATGGGTTCAATCCCACCTCTCCTTTGGATCTAATTCCTTTACCTGAGTGTGAAAGGATCAGTTTAGATGGTAAGAAGAAAGCAGAGATGGTCCAACGAATCCATGAGAAGGCTAGACAAAACATTGAGCAGAAAACCAAGCTTTATGAGAAGTCAGCCAACAAGGGGAGGCGTGTGAGGGTCTTTGAAGTCGGTGACCAAGTTTGGGTCCACCTGAGGAAGGACAGGTTTCCCAACGAGAGGAAGTCCAAGTTGATGCCAAGGGTTGATGGACCTTTCGAGATCATCCACAAGATCAATGACAATGCCTACAAGCTTGATCTCCAAGGTAACTACGATGTATCAAATAGCTTCAATGTCACTGACTTGTCCCCTTTTGTTGTAGATTGATGTGATCTTGGACTGATTTATGAAGTTTTGGAAATGGAAAATATTCAGAAATCAATCCATGATGTTAGCTAACATGTCCAGCCCATTTTTATGAAGTTACAAGCCCAAGAAGAATCAAAATCAAGTGGTTTCTTCGCTGCCCAAAAAGAGTGACGAAAATTAGAAATTAAATTGCATGGATAGCTTCTCTCTCTTGCATGCAAGGAATGCTTATTTCAAGAACATTTTTCTCTTCATGCAATATTTTGTGATTTCCTAGACAATTAATATCTAGCTTTGTTTGCAAGCTTTGTTTCCTTATAAATAAGTTGTAATCTCAATGAAATAAAATAAGTTGTGAGTTTTATTTTTGGAAACCTTGAGAGTATTTCTCAGTTTTGTTCCTTCGGGAACTTTTCGATTCGTCTTGGTGCGTCATATCTAGGGAATCATCCTCTTTGTCGTCTAGGTGCGTCATATCCTAGGACATTGATTTGGGAATATCAGCAGCCTTCCGCATCTGTTGTGCGACCCTTCGATCCATCCATTTCTCCTTTTTTGCTGGACTTGTGCGTCAAATCAAGCAGCAACTGGAGTTGGGAATATCAACAGCCCAACTGTTGTGCGACCCTTCAATCCATCATTTCTCATTCAATCCGTCTGAGATCATATCACTACAAGAAATATTGGTATTGGTAGCACCCGAGAAACGCTACTATAAGGTTTTCGTAGCGTTTCGAAGAACGCCGTGACAGCCGCAGATATGGTAGACCCTCCTTCTATCGTAGCGTATTTTCGTGTGCTATAAAAATCAGAGATATTATAGCATTTATGTTTCGCAATATTAAAATGTTTTACTAACACTATAATTGTGTTATTATATGATTTACTATTCCATTTTCATGTGCCGTAACATAATTTATAATGACATATATATAATGCTATAATTAAAAATAAAATATTTTAAAAAATAAATAAATTATTAAAATTTAATTATTAATAATAATTAATTAAAAATAAAATAAGACAATTCAAAAAATAAAATAAAAATATTTATTGATTAAAATCAATATACAAATAATTAAAAACACATTAAACCAAAAACTAATTAAAAATCGGTTTACAAATTAGACCGGTTCACATACAAACCGGGTCGAAAAACAAAATATAAAAAAACACTAACTTCTTCCCACCTCCTCCGCACTTCCTCCCCAGCTCTGCCTCCTCCGCCGCACAATCCCTAAATTCTTTCTCTCTATCTTCTTCTTTACCTTTGCTCTTCTTCTATTTTCTCTCCCTTTCTTGTTACACAGATACGATCCTCCTTGGATCTATCAACAACCTCCGACTTGGCCTCTTCTTTTTTAAAGCTTAAACCTTCGGTGATTTCATGAACTTTTGATAGCTTAGGAAGCCATTTAATCTAGCAAAACAAGAACATGGGCACATTAGGAGGACCAACATATTAACCCAGACATATTTTTTATTCCTCTCTGCAATGAAATCATGGACCCAAAAGTCATTAAATTTACCTAAGAACGTTCTCCTATGTTGAGGTCAGCAGCTTTGTAACCCTAATACTTCACCTTCGGAGCCTCCAACCTCTAGAGCATACGCCTTTGTTCGAGTATCCACCTTTGTTCGCTTACTCCAGTCGCATCGCTCAATCGAAATTAACCTATTAAATCAGAAAGTAAAGTAAATCTGAGATGAACTTGCTAAACAATGGGTAAATCTGAGATGAACTTCGAGATCTCGTACCCGTTCTTCTCCTCGAAACCCACCGATCTTCAACCGAAGGTTTCGAAAGGAGCGTGGTCGTGAAGCTTCCGAACTCTCTATTATCTCTATCTCTCTCTCTCTCTCACTCACTCGACTCTCTTCTCAGAATAACGCAAGATGAGACAGAAAAAAAGAAAGAGAAAATAATTAATCTGAGTCGTTGATTCTATCTAATCCAATGGTGCAAATGGTGATCCTTGTATTGTGGATCTGACTTAAAACAATTGACCAATGAAGAAGAAGTACGAGGATAACCAAAAGTTTTACTTCTGGCCATTAGATTAAAGTTAATCTATGGTCAAGATTGATCAATTAATAAAGCTGTTATTTCATTAAACAGTTATTTAATTAATTGTCATTATATGTTTGACGATTTTTTATATAAAAACTAAGTTATTCATCTACATTTATAAAAATAATAATATAAAATTAACAAAACAATTTGAAGTTAAATAGAACTAATACTATAAGATTAACAAAATGATTAGAGAGTTTAGGGTTTAGGAGTATAGTGGTTTGGGTTTAGATCTTTGAGATTAGATTCTGTAATTTTTGATGTCCAGTCAAGTCCCTCGTAGAGTCCCTCGTAGAGTCCTTCTCCAGAGGTGGCACATGTGCTCTGAATGTACCTGTTACCATACCATGTTCATATAAACTCACATGTCCAGGTTTTGGATTGTGGAACGAGAGAACAAGAGTTGTGTTTTGTTTTTATTATTGCTCACCAGTGACGTTGGCGTAGAGAGTGAAGGCCAAGCTTGTCAGTAATCTCAGCAGCGTTCATAGCGTTGGGGAGATCTTGCTTGTTAGCAAAAACAAGCAGAACTGCATCTCTCAATTCATCCTGCCGCACAAAAAAAAAACAAAAGTCAAAATACCAAATAGTAGAACTAATATAAGTCATGATGTAGAATTGATATATTATTAAGTATTACCTCGTTGAGCATCCTGTGAAGCTCGTCCCTGGCTTCAACAACACGGTCACGATCGTTGCTGTCCACGACAAAGATAAGACCTTGTGTGTTCTGGAAGTAGTGTCTCCACAATGGACGGATCTAAGCAAGAAGAAAACCATTAGTAAGAGTCGGATCGCAGAACTCAAATGACGCTATAGGAAACAGAATGGTATGATACCTTGCCCTGACCCCCGACATCCCACACTGTGAAGCTAATGTTCTTGTATTCCACTGTTTCAACATTGAAACCTGAACAAGAACTGTCCGTCAGCTTCTCTCATAGAAAACAAAGTGAAACATTTGAACAACAACAAATCAATAAGAAGAAGTTAGTTACTGACCAATGGTAGGAATGGTAGTGACGATCTCACCAAGCTTGAGCTTGTAGAGGATGGTGGTCTTACCAGCAGCATCGAGACCCACCATCAGAATCCTCATCTCTTTCTTCGCAAAGAGTCTGCTGAACAGCTTCCCAAATGACAACCCCATGTTTTTTTTTTCTTCTTATCAAACCTGTCCACAACAAAAACAGAAACGATCAAATTCAAAGTTAACGTCCAGATAATATGATTAAAAAAACGCAATTGATGAATGTGGTAACAGAGACCATTGTGGACCTATGATGATTACAAAATTGCATTGGATCGAATAAGGATAACAATTCCCGATAAAAGATCTAATTATAAATAATCATCGATCAATGGTTGGACCTCAACAAACTAGCTAATCAATTTGCATTCTCTTCTATACAGATCCACCATTACAACTAGCAAATCACAAGATAACACAACAGATCTGCGAAATGACATAGCCATGAACAACCGCACGGATCCGAATCGCTGCAGAGAAACTCGAATATAAAAGATAGAGAGAGATGGAGAAGGATCAAACGTACCGTAGAAACGTACTCAAATATAAATCTCGGAGGTACTCTCCATCTCTCCTCTCGGCGATTCGGTTAGGCTCTGTTGCGGTGGTCTCCATGGGAGCCCGGTGGTCCTGGTGGCTCGTCGGAGTCTGTGGCTCTGCGCTTCGTTTGAGGACGGCGGAGGCGTGCTCGGAAACCGCAAGTTAGACATTGGGGCCTAGGGTTTCTGCTTCCGGATCTTCGAGAGATTTCGCGGCGGCGGTGCAACCTTTGGGGATGGCGGTTCCTCGGGGTGAGTCTTCTCTGCCATGGCTTCTTTCTCGACACAGAGGTGACGGTGGGGCTGTACGTTGTTAATCGGACCTGTGGATTGGCGACGCTTAAGGTATGAGCGGTGGCTAGGAATTGATTTTGATTTTGAACAGGGTGAATCAGTGTTTTCCATTGGAATGGGATTGAAGAAGATGAAGGGAAGGAGAAGATAGATAGATTGAAGAAATGAAAAAGAATAAAAATAATTATTATTGGAGATGAGAGATGGAGAAAAAATAGAGGGAATAATGAAATTGTTTTCTAAGTATTGGCGGACAAAAGTAAAATTTTAACATCAAAGTGTTATCATAAACGAAATCTGTGATTTTTATGTTTCTGTTTAACAAATTTTTTTCCTAGCTCGAATGTAATGCTATGATAGAGTTGCGTTCCGATTTTGACACTTTTAATAGCAGTTGGTGAATTCGTGCTACCGCGAACTGCTACCAATACTCATATTTCTTGTAGTGTATCGTTTACCAATTTCAGAGTGTATCCCTTGCGAGGTTTTCATCATTTGGTATCAGAGCCACTCTGAAAGCGGTATTCACTTCTATTATCCACCATTCTCTTCTATCCATCTTCTTTAAAGAAAAAAGAGTTTTGTTTTTTCTATTCTACAATTTTGCTGGATCATTTGGAAGTATGTGCTCAAGTTTTCTTTCTTCGGAGAGTAAGATTTGAGGACAAATCTTTTTGAACAGGAGGAGTATGATGTGATCCTAGGCTGATTTATGAAGTTATGGACATGGAAGACATTCAAAAATTGACCCATGATGTTACCTAACATGCCCAGCCCATTTTTATGAAGTTACAAGCCCAAAAAGAATCAAAATCAAGTAGTTTCTTTGCTGTCCAAGAAAAGTGACGAAAATCAGAAATTAATTGCATGGAAAGCTTCTGTCTCTTGAATGCAAGGATTGCTTGTTTCATGAACCTTCTCTCTCCTCCTTGCAATGTTTTGTGATTTCCTATACTATTAAAGATCTAGCTTTGTTAGCAAGTTTAATCTCTTATAAATAAGTTGTAATCTCCTTTGAAATAAATCAGACTATCTTTTTATTTTTGGAACTTTTGAGAGTGTTTCTCAGTTTTGTTCCTTCGGGAACTTTTCGATTTATCTTGGTGCGTCATATCCAAGGGATCAAACCGATCTGTTCTGGTGCGTCATATCCAGAGGGTCACCCTCATTGTTGTTGGAATTCATGAGTGTTTGTCTCATGTCAAGAGAGTATTCAGTTAACTTGTAACTGAATCCTCTTCAACCATACAACAGGAACTCACCATTTAAGGGAAGAGACAACCAACTTGTGATTGAATCCTCTTACACAGCTTACTATATAACCAAGAATCCTAGACAGTAAACTGGTTTTGTGAAGCAGAAACTCTCTAGTATGAATCTAATCCTTGAGAAGTAACACAACACTTAGAGTTTGTGTACTTAATATGAAGAGGATTTTAGAATCAATAATCTAGAGATTAAGAGAATATAAAGAAGAGTTTAAAGTGAGTTTGACAAGTATAAGGCTGCCTTAAGAGAGATAGAGTTAAGGCAGCCTCTAAACCCTAATGCTTAACTCCTTACATTGTGAAATTGTTTAGACAAAAGCAAGAGAGAGAGAGAGAGAGAGAGAGACACGAGCTTAGAGAGAGAGAAACTTGTCTATTGATTCTGGTAAGTGTTACAAGAGAGGGTGAAGGTCTTTAAATAGACAATCACTTACAATAAACAATTACTAAAACAAGGAAATATAAACAAATAATTCTGTAGGGATGAGAAGAGGCCAAAGGGGATACAGCCAAGGGGAGGCACGTCCAGAGGAAGAGAAAGGGACAGGAGAGAGATAGTGACCAGGTCTGATGAGTGAAAGTGACAGGCCAACAACAGCTCTCCCTTTAAGCTTAACATGTGACTTTCTTCCATATTTGAATTTGAATCTGGTCAAACCCTCTACCAACGGTTTCCTTAGCTTCTGGAGACCCTCAGGTCGTGTTACCATCAGTACCTTGCCTCTCAAGGCAAGCTAGGTCATAGTAGATTGCTTGTGATCCAACTCTGTACAAAAAGAACCAGATTGGCTTCTCTTGATGAACTTTTCCTTGGATCATCAACCATCTTCTTCTTCTGGTCATCCCTTTATTTATTTCAATAATTGTCGTCTAGGTTCGTCATATCCTAGGGCAGTGAGTTGGTATATCGGAGGCCTTCCGCATCCTTCGTGTGACAATTCACTCCACATCCCTTGTCTTTGAAGCTTCACGGTTTCATAGCAGCAAGGTTTATCCATCTACCAATTTCAGAGTGTATCCCTTGGGAGGTTTTCATCATAGATGAACCTAATTTGAGGACAAATCCTTTTCAAGAGGGAGGGGATGATGTGATCATGGACCGGATCACTAAGGAGAACAAGGAGAGTCTAGATGAGCCACATGAAGCCACATTGCACCAGCAGCCTGGTGATGATGCTCTAGCCATTCTTGAAGGTCCATGTGATGAGGACATTCAACGAGATCTTGAACCAGACCTAACTGAACCTGATATCCAAGACATGATCAGCAAGATAACTAAGGCAGAGACGGTTCAAGAAGTGCTAGTACCAACCGTATACAAGGGAGCTATAACCAGACAACAAGCTAAGATACTTCAACATAAGTTTAATGAGAGCATGTTACTTGCTTCTGATCTTGAACAGGTTAACACCACTAAAGAAGCTACTGATGATAGCACCAAGATGGATGCCCTTAAGATGGGAGAGCCAACCTTGAAGGGTGATGGACCGGATGAATATACCAAAGCATCAAGAGGAGATCCATGGCCTCTCATTCCGAACCACAGCCACAACAATCTGATGATCATTGCCATAGAAGACCAACTTGCCTAGCAAGACTCTTGGACTGATCAAGTAACTAGGCCAAGCTCCTTGTGTGTGCTCTTTTCCTTGCTCTTGGTTTTGTCCCAGTGGGTTTTACGGAGGAATTTTTTAACGAGGCCACAATCTGCTTCACATAATTCCTAGATGCTATTTCGGTCCAAGGTTATGACGAATTATGTCATTTTCTTATATTTCCTTTTTTTAAACTATAATTTTTATTTCTTGACCTAAAGGAGCCTATTCCTTTAGTCCTATTTATAAGTTTGCATGCCCCTTTCTTTTGGCAGTATTGAATAAACAGAAAACCTTTTCTTCGGAAACCCTAGAATTCTCTCTCTAGAATTCACCTCTCTTCTCTCTGCCTTGTGAGACCAGTACCTCCACGGACTAGAGAAACCTTGTGTTGTATCACGAGACCCTCCATTCCTCGTGTGGTGCACTTCAATCCATCAAGTTACTTCTGTCCAGATTCTTTTGGTTGATTAGATCAATCCAAACGAGTCACCCCTTGTGCAGATCAGCTCCTTCTCTTGTACTAAGGATCTTACAGCCTTTGATAGCTTAGGCTTGTATCACCATGACTCGTTCCAGAGTCAAGAAACTTAAAGAGACTGTTGTAGGATTACTCACTTCACATCCACAACAAGAAGAAAGTCTTGGACAAGGTTTGATCCGAGATGTCTTGATCACCATTCAAGCCATCTCTACATCAAGCTGAGTTAGTGTCTAGGCAAGTGATTTGGTGAGTGCTCTTTTCCTTGCTTTTGGTTTTGTCCCACGAGGTTTTCTGGAGGAAGGTTTTTAATGAGGCCAAAACTTGTCTTACACATCACTTAGGCTCTATCTCAGCCCAAGACTAGCAGAAGTATTACATTTTAAGCTTATGTTTATTTTAAACTATAGTTTTTCCTTTTTACTATTTTCGAAACCCTAGAGAGCCTGTTCTCTGGTTTCCTTTTATTTAAAGGGTTCTCCTAACCCTATTGCACTCAAGCAATCAATAAACATCGAGTTTCTTTTCTCTCTTGACGGCTCTCTCTCTAGAAAGGTGTCAAGTTCTTCTGGTGTGTAATATCCAGAGACCTAAGGGTGTCTAAGTTGGTGTGTCATATCCGACTTGTTCATCTAGGAGTATCAAGAGATCATCTATCCCTCTTGTGTCACCAATCAATCCACAATCCTTGAAGAACTTGAGTCTCTGATTCGTTCTTGCAAGGAACTATCCATCCCCATCAACCAAAGAGCATCCTAGGGATGCATCAATCTTCCTCATTAAAAACCTTGCCAAAGAAAACCCTCCTTAGGGATAAAGCCTCAGCAAGTAAAAGAGTAAAGACCTCATGACAGGGGATTAGTTGCGCCTAGTAAGATCAATGAGTCCCAACCTCTGATGGATGGACTCAAGTGTCTTCTGCCTCGGAGCCTTAGTAAACACATCAGCCAACTGATCTTCACTCCGTGTATAGCAAGGTAAGATCATTCCTTGGACTATCATCTGTCTTACCTTGTGGCAGTCGACTTCGATATGCTTGGTTCTCTCATGAAACACCGAGTTGGATGCAATGTGGATTGCTGCTTGATTGTCACAGTGCATGGTCATTGGTGCGGCTTGATCAATCTCCAAGTGCCTTAATATCCCTTTGGTCCAGACCAAATCATTAGTCAGTTTCAACGTGGCCCTATACTCAGCCTCAGCACTTAAGCATGACACCACTTTCTGCTTCTTGCTCTTCCAAGTAACCAAGTTCCCACCAACGAATGTGCAATAGCCTGTTGTAGACTTCCTATCTACTCGATCTCCTGCCCAATCCGCATCAAAGTATCCTACCACCTCAGTGCTGTTGTTGCATCCCATCCACACTCCTTGATCAGGTGAGCCATTCAGGTACATCAGGATCCGGTTAACCATGCCCCAATTGCATATGTTGACTTACCTGGTTCACAGCAAAACATATATCAGGCCGTGTAATAGTCAAGTAAATCAACTTACCAACAAGCTTTCTGTAAAGCTTGGCATCTTCAAATGGTTGGCTGTCTTCAATCCCCCCTCACGTGGAATCTTATACCCATCCTCTAAGGGTGTCTTAACACTCTTCCCTCCAAGTTTACCTGCATCTTTCAAAAGATCAAGTGTATATTTTCTTTGAGAAAGGAACAAACCTTCCTTGGATCTACATATCTCAATTCTAAGGAATTATTTCATTTCTCCCAAGTCTTTAATCTCAAAAACCGACTTCAGAAAGTCCTTGGTTGACTGAATCCCAACCTTGTCACTTCCTGTGATGATGATATCATCAACATACACAAGAAGGACTACAATACCTGATAGAGTGGTCAAGGTGAAGAGGATCTGGTCGAGCTCAGACTTCTTGAAACCCTTCCCATTGAGAGTAGTGCTCAACTTGGTGTACCAGGCTCTAGGAGACTGCTTTAGACCATATATGGCCTTCTTCAGCCTCAGGATGTTTCCATCTTTAACCAAATGCTCAAGACCAGGAGGAGGAAGCATGTATACCTCATCTTCAAGTTCTCCTTGAAGGAAGGCATTCTTCACATCCATTTGCCAAAGACCCCATTCTAAGTTCATTGCAAGGGAGAGAACTCTCCGGATAGTATGAAGCTTGGCAACTGGAGCAAATATATCAATGTAGTCTTCTCCATATGTTTGAGTAAAACCTCTTGCCACCAGTCTTGTCTTCTTCCTTTCAATCTCCCCATTTGCAAGATACTTGATAGTAAAAATCCATCTGCTGGTCACAGCCTTCTTCCCTTTTGGTAGTTTACTCTCGTACCAAGTATCATTTTTAATCATTGCATCTGATTCAGCTCCAAATGATTCCTTCCACTCTTTGTCTTGCATAACTTCTTCATAGGATCTTGGTATCTGACTCTAATCCAGACTGATCATAAAGGCACAATGCTCTTCCGGGTACTGAACAAGTGCGCAAACTGCTTGGGTAAAATGCTCAACTTCCTGTTATTGTAGTATACCCGGTTATTGATCCAGTTGGATGGAGGATTTCTCACCCTAGTACTTCTCCTCAAAGGTTGAGCAACTTCTGGTTGAGCCTCCTCGACCTCTCCTTCATCTTCTTGGTTCCCATTTCCAACCTCTCCATCATCTTGATCCACACCTTGATCATGTGTAGATCCTGATTCATCATGATGTTCCTCTGGTTCATTTCCCCCCTCATGATCAAGGTGGGGTCCCTGACCATTCTCATTGGCAGTGGGTAAACCTTCTTGTTGTTGTTCTCCTCCATTCCTCGTATCCTGAGATAAGTTAATCCCAAGATTCTCCAAAATGATCCTTAAGTTGGCTGCCTTATCAGACGCCAAATTTAAGTTCTGCTTGGTTCTTCTCCTCATAGAACCCTCGTTCCTCTATGAACTTCACATCCCTTGATACCATCACCCTCCTAGTTGCCAGATCATAACACTTTTATCTCTTCTGTGAAAGTTTGATAGAGATTGAGAGAATAAGACGAGAATAAGAGACAGAGAGAGAGATTTAGACTAAAGAAGAAGAGACTCGGTGAGAGAGACTTGAAACCATTGAGAGAGACTAAGAGAAAAGACTGAAGGTTTCGTGTTATTGATTAATGAACAGAGGTTACAAATATATAGGAGAGGAAGCAAGGGTTTACAACGAATAAAAGATAAGGTTTAGGATAAGCTTTTCCGCCAAGCATGTGTAGTCAACCGGTCTAGGCGCGCCTAATTCAAACTTGTGGCTGGAGAGCTTCACACGCGAGATTCCTTTGGCATCTTGACCAGATGCTCTTCCAGCACGAGCCAGCCTGTCAAACGTGCGCCTCAGTCAAGCTTGATCCGCTTGGTAACTAGTAAGAGTAACTCTGGGTCGAGTTACTCTTACCCAGGTAACTTTTCTCGTCTGCGGTAAACTGTATTGCCCAAGTTGTACGGCCAAGTTGTACGGCCTGTATGGCCTAGTTGTACGGACATGTACGGACAGCTCCAAACCATTTCCTCTCCTTTCATAAGCCTTCCTCTATCATATTATAACTTTTGTTCAACACTCCCCCTCAAGCTTGACCATGTGGAACAATTCAAGCTTGGAATGCCATGAGATCTTCCTCATTAAAAACCTTGCCAAAGAAAACCCTCCTTAGGGATAAAACCTCAACAAGGAAAGAGTAAAGACCCCATGGCGAGGGGATCAGTTCTTTCTGGTAAGATCCATGAGTCCAAGACGAGTGTGTATGGACTCAATGGTCTTCTGCCTAGCTGCTTTAGTAAACACATCAGCTAGCTGATCTTCACTCCGGGTGTAGCACGGCAAGATGTCTCCGGATACTATCATTTGCCTCACCTTATGGCAATCAACCTCAATATGCTTTTAGTCCTCTCGTGGAAAACTGAGTTGGAGGCAATGTCTATAGCTGCTTGGTTGTCACAGTGCATGGTCATGGGTGTACCTTGATCAATCCCCAAGTGCTTCAGTATACCCTTGATCCAAATCAACTCATTGGTAAGCTTCAACATGGCTCTATTCTCGGCTTCAGCACTGGAACAGGACACCACCTTTTGCTTCTTACTCTTCCAGGTAACAAGGTTTCCACCAATGAATGTGCAATAACCAGTGGTCGACTTCCTATCCATCCTATCCCCGGCCCAATCTGCATCACAATATCCAACCACTTTTGTGCTCTCATTGCACCCCATCTAAACTCCTTGACTTAATGTTCCATTCAGGTACATGAGTAGCCGGTTCACCATGTTCCAGTGATGCTCCTTAGGTTCTTGCATGTGTTGGCTAACCTGATTCACAGCAAAGCATATATCAGGTCTTGTGATTGTCAAATAGATTAACTTACCAACAAAATTCCTATAAAGCTTAGCATCTTGAAAGAGTGGGCTGTCTTCTATCTACCCCTCTCGTGGTACTTTATATCCTTCTTCCAAGGGTGTCTTAGCTGTCTTCCCTTCTGGTATACCTGCATCTTTCAATAGATCAAGTGTATACTTTCTTTGGGATAGAAATAAACCTTCCTTGGATCTACACAACTCTATTCCAAGAAAGTATTTCATCTCTCCCAAATCTTTAATTTCAAACACAGATTTCAAGTATTCTTTGGTAGCTTGTATACATTCCTTGTCACTTCCAGTAATGATGATATCATAAACATATACTAGAAGGACAATGATACCTGAGGGAGATGTGAGAGTGAAGAGGGTATGGTCGAGCTCGGATCTCTTGAAGCCTCTCCCATTCAAGGTAGTACTCAGTTTGTTGTACCAGGCTCTTGGTGAATGCTTGAGACCATATATAGCCTTCTTCAGCCTCAGGACATTCCCTTCTTTTACCAAGTGTTCAAGACCCGGTGGTGGATACATATACACTAATACACCTCATCTTCAAGTTCCCCTTGAAGAAAAGCATTCTTCACATCCATTTGCCATAGACCCCATCTTAGATTAACCGCAACTGACAATACTATTCTGATGGTATGAAGCTTTGCAACCGGAGCAAAGGTGTCTAAGAAGTCTTCACCATATGTTTGAGTGAAACCCCTTGAAAAAAGTCTAGTCTTTTTCCTGTCTATCTTCCCGTTTGCAAGATACTTGATAGTGAAGATCGACCTACTTGATACTGCCTTCTTCCCTCTTGGAAGTTCACTCTCATACCATGTATCATTTTTTATCATGGCATTTGCTTCCGCACCAAGTGACTCCTTCCATTCTTTATCCTACATAACTTCATCATAAGATTTTGGAATGTAACTCTGATCTAGGTTAACCATCAGCACACAATGATCTTCAGGGTAGTGAGCAAGAGAGCATGAGACTCGAGAAGGATGTTCCACTGCTTGAGCATTGTAGTATACTCTTGTGTTAACCCAATTGGTTGGAGGGTTTCTGATCCTAGTGCTTCTTCTCAGTTGTTGTTCTTGTTGTTCAACTGCCGGCTCTTGATCTTGTCCTTCTTCATCATTCACTGACCCTTGTCCTTCTTCTTGCTCCACACTTTGATCATCAGAACCTGATTGTTCTCCTTCTTCTTAAGTATTTTCTTCAGGTTCATTTCCCCCCTCATGGTCGAAGTGGGGAATCTGATCTTCTTCATTTGTATTGGGGGGACCTTGAGGTTGTCCTCCTCCATTCCTTGGCTCTTGAGAAAGATTAATCCAAGACCCTCCAGTATTATCCTTAGGTTGGCCGCCTTATGTGATGCAAGATCTTTCAGTTCTGCTTGATTTTTCTCTTCATAATACCCTCTTTCTTCAACAAACTTCACTTCCCTTGACACCAGCACCCTCCTTGTAACCGGATCATAGCACTTGTACCCCTTTTGAGTTGGTGAATACCCTATGAACATCCCCTTGGTACTCTTTGCATCTAGTTTGTTCCTCAACTCTCCTGGTCTTAACACAAAGCATAGACAACCAAAGACTCGAAGATGATCCAAGCTTGGTTTATAACTGTTTAAGGCCTCAAATGGGGACTTGTCTTCAAGGATCCGGGTTGGAGTTCTGTTGATCAAGTAGCAAGCGGTAGACACTGCATCACTCCAGAACTTCTTTGGGACATTGGCCTGGAACATCATCGACCTTGCAACCTCCATGAGGTGTCTGTTCTTTCTCTCGGCCACGCCATTTTGTTGAGGTGTGTAAGGGCAACTTGTCTGATGAAGAATTCCATGTTCAGATAAGTGTTGCTTGAATGCTTGGCTAGTGTACTCCCCTCCATTATCTGATCTAAAAATTTTCAACTTGGCATTAAACTGGTTAGTCACATAGTTTTGAAAATTTCTAAATGCATCAAGCACCCTATCCTTAGATGGAATCAAGGTTATCCAGGTGTATTTAGACTTCTCATCTAGGAATGTTACAAAATACTTGTGATTCTCTCTAGATAAGAAAGGTGCAGTCCAAACATCAGAGTGAATCAAATCAAAACAATGCTCATAGATGGTTGATGATTTATGAAACACAGTCTTACAATGCTTGCCTAAAATACAAGCTTCACAATCATTATTCTCAAACAAACCACCTGGAACCATTAAGTTTAAAGCTCTAACATGAGGGTGTCCTAGTCTAGCATGCCACAAAGCATTCTTATTTAAAACAGGAGCAGAAACAGAAGTAAACGAGCATCTATGATCAGGCACAGAACTAAGCTCTTCAAGCATATAAAGATCTCCTTTGGTTACTGCTTGCTCAATCAATCGGCTGCTCTCAATATCCTGAAACTTGACATCATTAGGACTGAATATAACATTGAAATGCATATCAGTGGTACACTTCTGATATAAGACTCGGAGGAGTCTTTGGAAGGGTGGTGATGATGGATCCTCAAGCTGGCTTTCACGCACTCTCTTGAGAACAAAGGATGGTCGTTTGATGTACACCTAACCGGATGAGAGATCAAGTGTGGATGGAATCTAACAAGCTGGCTTGCACGCTCTCTCTTGTTGGATCGATTGATGATGAAGATGATGGAACGAAGAACACCACAAGGATGATGATGGATCCTTGATACAGTTCAAGACTCTGCTCACTTGAATCTCACAAGAAAGAAGAAGTCGGCTGCGGCTTGCTTTAGGGGCAAACTGACTCGTATATTGATCTAGGGTAAAAGTTGTGTGTTACAATGGCTGCGTGTGGGACTTTATTAATAGTCCTTCAGCCTTGACCTAATGGTCGACTCAAGAAAAGGAAAAAGACTCAAAACGACAGGACTTTAAGGTTTAAACAAAAATAGAAAACTAACATTGCCCGGTTTAAGACCAAAAAGGAAAGTTGCAAAATAAAAGAAAATAAGGCCTAAGCTAAGTCTTGGCCTCGAACCCTGGTTGCTTGTGGGATAGGCGAGTTCTAGGAACCACTAGACTGACCCATCTTACCTGCACAAAGTGTAAATAAAGTAAAGACTTCCCTTGGTTCAGTGTTGGCCTTCTTTGCTAGGTAGTTGATCTTGAGGGCGTCTGGATCAATCTTGGTAGAACTCATGACTTGGTCTTCTATTTCTGGTACTTTAATACTTGAGTCTTTAAGGCCTTCTTCATCAGGAATGGGGTCTTCTTCCACATCCATTCCTGCCACATAACCATCCTTGTCAGTTTCAGCCAAATGAGCTTCCTTACCTGGAGTGATATTGAGTTGCGCAAAGGCATTGCTCAAGTCATCACTTGACTCGTTGATATGCTCTACTTTGGTGGGTTGAGCTATTGGCATGTTTAGTGATTCGTCCATGTTGTCTAGGATAGCTTGAACAGCAAGTATGAATCCATCCTTGAGCCTCCTAGCCTTGGAACGGGTCATGGGGCCTTCTGTGGCCTTAGGAATGGTGATGGGAGCTTGGTTCTGGTCCATGACCTCATCATTCCCTCCCCCTTCAGAAGGTTTTGACCTCAAAACTGGTTCATCTGCAAGATAAGGAGACAAGTCAGCAACATTGAACGTATGGGAAATGTTGAACTCACCTGGAAGTTCTAGGTGGTAGGCATTGTCATTGATCTTTTCCAACACTCTGAATGGACCATCTCCTCTAGGTGCTAGTTTAGAACTTCTTTTCTGTGGGAACCTCTCGGTCCTCATGTGGAGCCAGACCCACTCTCCGGGTTCAAAGTTCATCTCCTTGCGTTTCTTGTCAGCTCTCCTCTTGTAGTCCTCAGTTTTCTTGATGATGTTCTCCCGGACCTTCTGATGTAACTTCCTCACAGCTTCCCCTTTCTTTAGGCCATCCTGATTAACTTGCTCAACTTGTGGAATTGGCTTAAGATCCAGAGGGGTTAGTGGATTAAAACCATAAACAACTTCAAAGGTGACATCTTAGTAGCAGAATGAGTAGCATGGTTGTAAGCAAACTCAATGAAGGGTATGCAGTCTAACCAAGTGTTCAAGTGGTTACCAAGTGTTACTCTAAGTAAGGTAGAGAGGGTTCGGTTTACCACTTCTGTTTGTCCATCTGTTTGAGGATGACAGGTCTTGGAGAAGAGTAGTTTGGTGCCAAGCTTCTTCCACAGGGTCCTCCAGAAATGGCTCAGGAATTTAGTGTCTCGGTCAGACACAATAGTCCTTGGTAACCCATGTAAACGCACCACTTCCTTAAAGAATAGGTTTGCGGTTTTAGTGGCATCATTGGTCTTGTCACATGGGATGAAGTGGGCCATCTTGGAGAAGCGGTCCACCACCACAAAGATTGAATCCTTGTGTTTAATCTTGGGTAAACCTAAGACAAAATCCATAGAAACATCCTCCCAAGGAGCATCAGGAATTAGTAAAGGTAAATATAGACCATGTGGGTGTGACCTGGACTTGGCCTTGTGGCAAGGTACACATCTAGCACAATGCCTCTCCACATCTCTCTTGAGGTGCGGCCAGAAGAAATGGTCAGTTACAATAGCCAAGGTCTTGTCTACTCCAAAGTGTCCCATAAGACCCCCACCGTGTGCTTCTTGAAGGATGAGGTCCCTCATTGAGCACTGAGGTATGCAAAGCCTCTTGTCTCTGAACATAAACCCCTCGTGCAAATGATAGGCTTGGAAAGCTCCCTTTCCACATGACTGGAAAGCCTCCTTCAACTCCGGGTCCTCTTGGTACAACTCCTTAATGTGTTCAAATCCCAGCACCTTTGCATCCATGGTAGTGATCAGTGCGTGCCTCCTGGATAAAGCATCAACAACCACATTCTCCTTTCCCTTCTTGTACTTAATGACATAGGGGAAGGTCTCAATAAACTCCAGCCACTTAGCATGTCTTCTCTTGAGTGACGTCTGACCCCTCAGGTGCTTGAGAGTTTCATGGTCGGTATGGATGATGAATTCCTTGGATAGCAAGTAATGTTGCCAGGTCTCTAGAGCCCTCACTAAGGCGTACAAGTTGGTCAGTACAAAAGGTGCACTTCTTTAGGTTGGCATATAGACCTTCCTTCCGAAGTGTAAGTAACACAAGTTCTAAATGTTTAAGATGGTCATCTAAGCCCTTCTGTAAATAAGTATGTCATCAAAATAGACAACAACAAATTTACTTATAAAGGCCCGAAGAACCTGATTCATGAGACGCATGAAAGTGCTTGGTGCATTGGTTAAGCCAAAGGGCATGACCAACCACTCGTATAAACCTTGCTTTGTCTTGAAAGCAGTCTTGCACTCGTCTCCTTCGCGCATTCTCACCTGGTGGTATCCACTCCTCAGATCAACCTTAGAAAAGATGGTGGCTCCACTCAGTTCATCAAGCATGTCATCTAGACGTGGGATGGGGTGCCTATACTTGATGGTAATGTTGTTGATGGCCCTACAATCCACACACATCCTCCATGACCCATCCTTCCTCGGAACTAGTAGGACTGGCACAACACAAGGACTTAGACTCTCTCGGATGTATCCTTTGGCCATGAGGTCTTGCACTTGCTTTTCCAGCTCCTTTGTCTCCTCTGGGTTCATCCTATAAGCGGGTTTATTTGGCAAGGCAGAACCGGGAACAAGGTCTATCTGGTGCTCTATCCCTCTGATAGGAGGCAGCCCGGCTGGTATCTCATCAGGAAACACATCTTGAAATTTGTCTAGCACGGCTGGGGCTTGTGGTGGAAGTTGGAGTTCCTGGTTTCCTATACTTAAACACTCTTTAAGAATCATTAGCAGCACGGTGCCCTTGGCACTTAAAGTCTTAATGATAGAACCAGGAGAAATCATAAGGTTAGTCTTACTTACCTGATCCTCCTTGTTCATCTTAGCTTGGAGCTCTTGCACTTCGGATGGGCTAAGAGGGGCTAAGTTGTATTTGCGGTCCTTGAATTTGAAAGAGTAGTAGTTGGTTCGGCCATTGTGAAAGGTGGCTCTATCAAACTGCCATGGTCTTCCTAATAGGATATGGCCGGCTTGCATTGGAACTACATCACATAAGACTTCATCTTGATACTTGCCAACACTAAAAGGGATGTTGACTTGCTCGGTGACCTTCAACTCAGTCTTGTTGTCTAACCATTGCAGCCTATATGGTCGGGGATGCTTGGTTGTTTCAAGACCTAACCTATCCACCATGTACTTGCTAGCCACGTTAGTACATGATCCTCCATCTATTACCAAGTTACATACCTTAGCTTTGATGGTGCAACGAGTGTGGAAGAGGTTTTCTCTTTGAGCCTTCTCCTCTGGGTTGATGGTCACACTCAACACTCTTCGGGTAACCAACATTTCTCCCGTGTCCGGATACTCCACTTCTTCTCCTGACTCAATCTCTTCCATGTCAGCTTCATCTTGAGACTCATAGTCTCCATTGGCAGTGATGGTCATGACCCTCTGGTTTGGGCATTCTTTAGCCATATGACCTCGCCCCTGACATCTAAAACAAGTAATATCTCGAGTTCTTTGTTGGTTAGTGTTCTTATTATGCTCTTGTCTAGGACCTTTGTTTGGCTCACTACCCTTACCTTTGAACCGAGAATCAATCTCTACAGCCTTACCTTTGTCGGTTGGTTTGTTGACATTAGATGCCCATGGTGCAGTTGTTCTGGCACGTCCAGCATTGGCTGTCTTGCGTTTGATCTGCTGCTCAATCTGCACGGCTAGATGCATGAGCTCATGCAAACCACTATATTGAGTTCTTTCCACCTTCCTGGAGATACGTTCTTGGAGTCCATCAATGAATTGAGCCATCAAAGCTTCCTCGGATTCTTCCAACTCCAGTGAGTGCATTAGCTTCTCAAACTCTTCAAAGTATTCCTCTACTGACCTATTACCCTGAGATAACTTGCGAAAACGTTTTTGTAAGTCTCTGTGGTAATAATCAGGAACATACCTCAACCTCAAAAGGTATTTCATGTCAGTCCAAGTTGTGAGTGCCCCAAATCGGTTCCTTCTTCTTTCAGCTACATTCCTGTCCCACCATGCCAGGGCATTCTCAGTGAGTTGAGCTGCTGCTAAGGCCACCTTTTTGTTCTCTCCATAGCCATAACATTCAAAAATGTATTCTAGGCGTTTCTCCCAGTCCAAGTACACTTCCGGATTGGACTTACCTGCAAAAGTAGGAGGAACTAGTTTAATGTCTTTGTTTTGTTCTCTAGTGTGTACCTCTCTAGCTCGGTTGTTCCTAAGGGGATCCTGTCTCCTAGGATTGCGGTTTTGGAGAGGATCTTCTTCCTCTAGGCTGGGCATGCTCTCATCATCCCCATCTTCATCGTCCGGATTGGGGTTTTGGTTGCGGATTGGGCCTCTCCTTTGAGGTTGCTCCAGTCGGTTCAGCCTGGCATTGATCTGCTGGCCAAACTCTCCTATGACAGCCCTCATCTCGTCTCTCATAGCCGTCATGATCTGCTCCATGGTTGGAGGGTTAACTCCATCAGTTCCAAGGTCTCCCATTGTTCGGCTGATGTACTAGACTCACTCAAAAACAACAAAAGGTTAAATACCAACGGTAACTAAAAGGTTTTTTTTTAATTCGAAATGGAAAACTCTTTCTTTTTTTTTGACTAAGTAAAAAGGTAAAAGGAAAAGAGAAAAAGGAAAATTTCTTTAGGGTTTTTTTTCAAAAACAAAAGAAAGAAAAAAAAGGAACAAGGAACCAGCCGCAAGGGTTTAAACTAAAAAGGAAACTTCGACCAAAAGGAATATCGGGTGGTCGAGAAAAGGAAAGAAACTAAAATTTTTTTGGCTTTTCGAATTTTTTTAAGATCTAACAACCTATTGAGCAAGGTAAACTCGAGTTCTGATAAGAAAACAAGTTATGAACTACACGAACACTAGCAAGAGCAATGAACTTTTTAAGATTTTTCTTTTTCGTTTAAAATGGATAGCAACCTAAGCAAACAACTAAGTGCAACTCAAATACTTTTTTTTATAGTTTTTTTTTTAAAGTTAAACTCACACGACAATAAGCAATGAAAGAAGCAATAACAGAAGCAAATATTTTTGGGTTTTCGTTTTAATAAGCTAAAGAACAAGAGAAGTAAACGATCTAAAGATAGAGGGTAAATCCAAAGGTAGGAGCCTTTGGCTCTGATACCAAATGATATAAGACTCGGAGGAGTCTTTGGAAGGGTGGTGATGATGGATCCTCAAGCTGGCTTTCACGCACTCTCTTGAGAACAAAGGATGGTCGTTTGATGTACACCTAACCGGATGAGAGATCAAGTGTGGATGGAATCTAACAAGCTGGCTTGCACGCTCTCTCTTGTTGGATCGATTGATGATGAAGATGATGGAACGAAGAACACCAAAAGGATGATGATGGATCCTTGATACAGTTCAAGAATCTGCTCACTTGAATCTCACAAGAAAGAAGAAGTCGGCTGCGGCTTGCTTTAGGGGCAAACTGACTCGTATATTGATCTAGGGTAAAAGTTGTGTGTTACAATGGCTTTGTGTGGGACTTTATTAATAGTCCTTCAGCCTTGACCTAATGGTCGACTCAAGAAAAGGAAAAAGACTCAAAACGACAGGACTTTAAGGTTTAAACAAAAATAGAAAACTAACATTGCCCGGTTTAAGACCAAAAAGGAAAGTTGCAAAATAAAAGAAAGAAAGGCCTAAGCTAAGTCTTGGCCTCGAACCCTGGTTGCTTGTGGGATAGGCGAGTTCTAGGAACCACTAGACTGACCCATCTTACCTGCACAAAGTGTAAATAAAGTAAAGACTTCCCTTGGTTCAGTGTTGGCCTTCTTTGCTAGGTAGTTGATCTTGAGGGCGTCTGGATCAATCTTGGTAGAACTCATGACTTGGTCTTCTATTTCTGGTACTTTAATACTTGAGTCTTTAAGGCCTTCTTCATCAGGAATGGGGTCTTCTTCCACATCCATTCCTGCCACATAACCATCCTTGTCAGTTTCAGCCAAATGAGCTTCCTTACCTGGAGTGATATTGAGTTGCGCAAAGGCATTGCTCAAGTCATCACTTGACTCGTTGATATGCTCTACTTTGGTGGGTTGAGCTATTGGCATGTTTAGTGATTCGTCCATGTTGTCTAGGATAGCTTGAACAGCAAGTATGAATCCATCCTTGAGCCTCCTAGCCTTGGAACGGGTCATGGGGCCTTCTGTGGCCTTAGGAATGGTGATGGGAGCTTGGTTCTGGTCCATGACCTCATCAACTTCTTGACAGAGAGTAAGTTTGAAGTAAACTCATGCATGTAAAAGGCTCTAGATTCTTTGTTAAACAATTTCAGCTTGCCTACACCTCTTATTGGTATCCTATCTCCATTTGCTATCATTACATGTCCATTAGCCGGTTCTATATCTCTAATAAGACTAGTATCACTAATCATATGATGAGATGCACCAGAATCTACTATCAATGGTTTAGACATATTATGAGCAGTATGAGAATGACCAATCATCCTAGAATCAGTGTGAAAGCTATCCGGTTGTTCAACAATACTAGCAACCCTATATGCACCAAATGAATACCCTTTGACATTACCAAGAGTGTTACCATTATCCTTGAGCATTTTGATGAGAGCATCCATCTCAGACCGGCGGATGAACTCATGCTCATTGAGGCGTGGCTGATGGGAGGTGTAGGTCACTAGGGCCTTGCTCTCACCACCTTCACGACCTTCTGTCTCATTTCCCTTGATTGAAGTCCCAGCACCCGTTTGATCACCCGTTCCATAGGTCACATTAGCTCTTCCTTCCCTCTCCTTCATGAACTTGGCCAGCTTGAGGTGAGGAAGGTTTTTAACGAGGCCACAACTTGTCTTCACATCACTTAGGCCCTATCTCGGTCCAAGACTAAAGAAGTTTACATTTTATTTCATTTTAAAGCTTATGTTATCTTTAAACTATATTTTTCCTTTTTACTTATTTCCGAAACCCTAGAGAGCATGTTCTCTGGTTTCTACTTATTTAAGCGGGTCTCTAAACCCTATTGTACTCAAGCATCTTTTAATCAACGAGTTTTCTTTCTCTCTTGATGGCTCTCTGTCTAGATTAGTTGTCGAGTTTCTTCTGGTGTGTAGTATCCAGGAGCCTAAGGGTGTTTGCTTGGTGTGTCATATCCGAGTTATTCATCTAGAAGTATCAAGAGATCTTGTCATCCCTCTTGTGTCACCAATCGATCCACAACCTTTAAGAACTTGAGTCTCTGATTCGTTCTTGCAAGGATCTATCCATCCCCATCAACCAAAGAGCATCCTAGGGACGCATCAGGTCTGGAAGAACAAGTTACTCATGGAAGCCATGACTGCTCAACTAAACCAATCTATGGTAGCTACAATAACTGAGATGATGAGGACCAATCTCAATGAGCTCCGCAAAGAGTTCAGAGAGGAAGTAAGGCGAGTTACTGGACAAGGGCACCATCGTGAGACTAGAAGGGCAGAAGGACACAACCCAACCAGACAAGATCTTGCTGGCTCTGAAGAAACTGATAACTACTATGAGCACATCAGTTCCTCATCAAGACAAAGCCAAAGGAGGCAGAGACGTGGACAAGAAAGAAGGACAACCCAGAGAGATGAACTTGCTGGTTTAAAGATCAAGAGACCTCCCTTCCATGGTAAAGCTGATCCGGATGCCTATCTTGAGTGGGAGTAGAAGATTGAGCTGGTCTTTCAGTGTAAGCAGTACACAAATCACAAGAAGATCCATATAGCTGCTACTGAGTTCTATGACTATGCTCTAAGCTGGTGGGATCAGTATGTTACTAACCGTAGAAGGAATGGTGAGGAACCAGTTGAAACTTGGCCAGAGATGAAGTCTATCATGTGCAAGAAATTTGTTCCAAGTCATTATCATAGAGATCTTCACCAAAGGCTTAGAAAATCACCCAAGGTTCAAGATCAGTAGAAGAATACTACCAGGAGATGGAATTACTCATGCTCAGGGCTAGTATATCTGAAGATAGAGAAGCCACAATGTCAAGGTTTCTGTGTGGTCTAAACCGTGAGATACAAGACAATGTTGAGATGCAACATTATGTGGAGTTAGAAGAGATGCTACACAAGGCTATTCTTGTGGAACAACAGCTTAAGAGGAAAAGACATGAAAGACTGAATAGAAACTGAGTATAAACGGATAGAATAGAGTTTGAGAGAGAGTAGAATAGATTTAGAGACTAAAAGATTGAGACTTGGTTAAGAAACCATTTAGAGTATGAAGAACATGAAGAACACCGAGACAAAAATAAGAGAGACTCGAAAATATTGCTTTATTGATTAATGAGATGGGTTACAAATATATAGAGAAGGTTATGGCTGTGCTTAACGGATACAGGATAAGGTTTCAACCTAAGCATGTGGAGTCAAGGGTCTTAGGCGCGCCTAATTCAAAATACTTGGCCAGGAAGCTCTACACGCTTGATTCCTTTGGCATCTTGACCAGAGGCTTTATGCCAGCCTGTCCAGACGCGGAGCAACCCTTATCCTCAAGGTTCAGTGCACTTGGACACACGGAAGTAAGGAAGAAATCTTATCCGCGCGGAGGTAACTTCTTAGGTTTTACTCGGAGTAACTTTGGTCAACCATGGTTTGTACGGGCTAACTTGTACGGCCTCACCTGTACGGACTTGTACTGAACTGTACGGACACCTCCAAACTTCTTCCTCTCCATTTCATAAGTATTTTCCAACCTTCTTTATAGATCATAACCTCATCTCTTATTTGGTTCAACACTCCCCATCAAGCTTGACCATGTGAAACAAGTCAAGCTTGGAATGTCATGAGATCTTCCTCATTAAAAACCTTGCCAAAGAAAACCCTCCTTAGGGATAAAACCTCAGCAAGGAAAAGAGTAAAGACCTCATGACAGGGGATTAGTTGCGCCTAGTAAGATCAATGAGTCCCAACCTCTGATGGATTGACTCAAGTGTCTTCTGCCTCGGAGCCTTAGTAAACACATCAGCCAACTGATCTTCACTCCGTGTATAGCAAGGTAAGATCACTCCTTGGACTATCATCTGTCTCACCTTGTGGCAGTCGACTTCAATATGCTTGGTTCTCTCATGAAACACCGAGTTTCAGGCAATGTGGATTGCTTCTTGATTGTCACAGTGCATGGTCATTGGTGCGGCTTGATCAATCTCCAAGTGCCTTAATATCCCTTTGGCCCAGACCAAATCATTAGTCACCTTCAACGTGGCCCTATACTCAGCCTCAGCACTTAAGCATGACACCACTTTCTGCTTCTTGCTCTTCCAAGTAACCAAGTTCCCACCAACGAATGTGCAATAGCCTGTTGTAGACTTCCTATCTACTCGATCTCCTTCCCAATCCGCATCACAGTATCCTACCACCTCAGTGCTGTTGTTGCATCCCATCCACACTCCTTAATCAGGTGAGCCATTCAGGTACATCAGGATCCAGTTAACCATGCCCCAATGGTGCTCCTTTGGCCCTTGCATATGTTGACTTACCTGGTTCACAGCAAAACATATATCAGGCCGTGTAATAGTCAAGTAAATCAACTTACCAACAAGCTTTCTGTAAATCTTGGCATCTTCAAATGGTTGGCTGTCTTCAATCCCCCCTCACGTGGAATCTTATACCCATCCTCTAAGGGTGTCTTTGTTGAGATGAAGCAAGAATAAGTGAGGAGAAGGTCAGATTTAAGATGACTTGGGAAGCAAGGTTGTCCGTACAACCTAGGTCTCAAGCTTGACGTGTAAGGCAAGAAAAGGAGAGAGTGAAGCAAGAAGGAGTCTGGAAGTATTTACTTGTGTGCTTAATGAATTTCGAATTTGAGTTAAAGAATCACATGTGAGGATAAGGAGACCAGTCTTGGACTGAAGCAGATTCACATGTGAGGATAGGGGACCAGTCTTGGACCCATTAGGACCTGTCACTCTCAGACTGGCTCGCCTGATCCTCCACAGTTGGGGACCATTTTGGACTCACTCTCATTTGGACTCACCCTCCCTTTGTATTGTTTTACTTATTTTACTATTTTTCCTAGAAGCATCTCTCCTCTATTTATGTAATGTTCCAGAAATCAATTGAGGCAAGGAAACACATTATTCCTCTATTCTCACGTGTCTCTCTCTCTCTCATCAGTCTCTCTCTTGTTCTTCAACATGTTCTTCAAGTTCTTCAACTAATCTCCCTCTGAATCTCTAAAACTCTCATGGTATCAGAGCAATAAAGCTCTTGAGACCTTATTCTCTTCATTATCTTTCAATCCTTCCGCAAATCTACTCTGTTTCTTCATTTTCTTTCAATCCCCAACATTTTTCAGTTCGTCCATCCTCTCTGTTTTTCAGCTACTTTCAGCTCCTACTCTGTTTCATCACTGAATATCCTCTGGGTTTCTTCATTCTCTCTCAGTGCCTACTCCTTTCATTTCGAAATCCTTGAGTATTCCTTCTGGAAAACCTTGCTTCTTTTCAAAACATTATGTTTCATCCTTTATCCACTGGACAAAAGCTCTTCAAGATGGAGAATGCTAAACTAGTGGTTATACCAGTGACCCTAACTGGGGTAAACTATCTGCTGTGGTCAAGGTTGTTGGAATGAACAAACAAATCTGGAGTTGATGAAGAGACCAAGCAAATCAGGAGCAAGCAAAACAAGCATCTGGAACAAGCAGATTTGAATCTGTTCGTACAGTCTTGCTCCACAAGCAACTCTTCTTGCCCTAACTTACCTTGGAAGGCAAGAAATGAGTTGGAGAGACTTAATATGGACGTTGGGAGCCTCCAGAAGTAAAGGGAATCAAGTTTGAATGGAATTACTCAGTTCTGGTTTGATTTGGACAAGTAGAAGTCACATGGGTGCTTTGGAGAAGCAGCTGGACCTATCACTATCACACCAAGCTGAATGTGCTTCTTCCTCCAGTCACTTTCTCTTCCTCTGGACGTGCCAGACTGTCCATGCCACAGCCTGATAGCCTGATCCACACCAGTCTGCCCCAGCCAGTTCTGAACCTGCTCTGATCTCATTTTCTCTACAAATTAGTTATTAAAGTTTTAATGTTTTATTAGTAGGTTATTGTGCTTTTAATATTTTGTAACTTGGCTATAAAGCCCCCACATGTAACCCACGAAATTCCTAAGGAGAGTTGAGCCTCCTCCTTCACTTTTTCCCTAGTTCATAATCTCTCATACTCTCATACTCTCTGAAGTGATAAGTTAACTCTTTCCTTCAACAAATCTCTGTTTACTTTATTCTCTCAATCTCCTATTCTCACAAACTCTCAAATACTCTCACTCATAATTTCGTCCATCCTTTTCTCTGGTCCATACTAAACCAGAAGATCACAAACTCTCTCCATAATCCCATCATTCTCACTTAAACTCTCAAAAACACTCTCTCTTTGATTCTTAGTCTTTCTGGTCCAAACTAAACCAGAAGCAGATTCTCTTCACCAAAATCATTCTCCATTTCATTCTCACCAGTTTCTCTCTATTCCCACAAAGGTTGGCAAAGACAGCTCTTGGAGGAAGGGGCTTATGGGAACA
Source organism: Moricandia arvensis (assembly GCA_905132765.1). Taxonomy (NCBI): domain Eukaryota; kingdom Viridiplantae; phylum Streptophyta; class Magnoliopsida; order Brassicales; family Brassicaceae; genus Moricandia; species Moricandia arvensis. The sequence goes on from CAJHQP010003337.1 coordinate 42,797, forward strand.
TGTTTCCACTGGAGAAGCTCCAACAAAAATCATCCAAGACAAAGGTGGTAAAGAGATGGTGGTTGCTGTTGATGGTAAATGGGGTCAGGAGGACCTCATAGTTCTGTCTATCATTCAGAACAGCTTGGAACCATCTATTATGGCAGCTTATTCATACTGTGAGATCTCCAAGGAGTTGTGGGATACACTACAAAAAGTGTATGGCAACATTTCAAACTTAAGTAGAGTCTTTGAAGTCAAGAAAGCTATCAACTCACTTCACCAGGAAAGCATGGATTTCAACCAACACTTTGGCAAGTTCAGAGCATTGTGGGCTGAGTTGGAAATGCTGAGACCATCTACTGTGGATCCTACTGTCCTGAATGATAGGCGAGAGCAAGACAAGGTATTTGCCTTGCTGCTGACCCTAAACCCAGGCTACAATGATTTGATCAAACACATGTTAAGGGCAGAGAAGCTTCCTTCTTTGGAAGAGGTGTGTGCCCAAATCCAGAAGGAGCAAGGCTCAGTTGGACTCTTTGGAGGTAAAGGGGAACTTGTGTTAGCTAACCAAGCTGAAGGTGTTGCAAACAAAGGTACCTACAAGCATGAAGACAAGAAGATATGGGTCTGTGACCATTGCAAGAAGAAGGGCCATGGAAAAGACAAGTGCTGGATTCTTCATCCTCACCTTAAGCCACAGAAGTTCAGGACTCCTTACAATGATGCAAGAGCTCATTTCTCTGGTGACATGGGTGAGCCATCAACCCCAGGGACTATGCGCTCCTCCATGAACTCAAATGCTACTGGTGAAGGGAAAGCCTTGGCGACCAGTACCAGTTCAACCTTGAAAACTACCCAGGATGAAACAATCAGGAGGTTCGACCTTGATGCCCTCATCAAGGCCCTCAAGGAGAACTCTGGTAACATCTTTGGTACCTCTTTACATTCCTCAACTAGTGGTATATCTCTTAATGCTACAACTGTTTTAAAATTGGCAAAACCACTAGTAATAGACTCTGGAGCTAGCCATCATATGATTAGTGATCTGAATTTGATTAGTAATATTGTCCCTGCCTTAGGTAATGTGATGATTGCTAATGGTGAAAAAGTTCCAATTAAAGGAATAGGTGATCTTAGGTTATTTGATAAAGAATCCAAAGCCTTTTACATGCCTAGTTTCACTTCCAACCTGTTATCTGTTAAAAGGGCAACCAATGATTTAAATTGCAATGTTACCTTCACTCCTAATGATGTTTACTTTCAGGATATTGAAACTAGTAGGTTGCTGGGCAAAGGTGTAACCAAGGGAGACTTGTACTTACTTGAAGACACCAAGCTTGCATCCGATTTATCTTATGCTTTCAGTTCTGCTTCTAATTTCCCTAAAGATGTAATGTGGCATGCTAGATTAGGACACCCCCATTCTCGTGCTTTGAACATCATGTTACCTAGTATTTCATTTCAAAGTGATTGTGAAGCTTGTATCTTAGGAAAACATTGCAAGAATGTGTTTCCTAAGTCTAGTACAATCTATGAAAATTGCTTTGATTTGATTCATTCTGATGTGTGGACTGCCCCTTGTGTTTCTAGAGAACATCACAAATACTTTGTGACATTTATAGATGAAAAATCTAAGTACACTTGGATAACCCTGCTTCAATCAAAAGATAGGGTATTAGATGCTTTCATAAACTTTCAAACATATGTATCTAACCATTTCAATGCCAAGATAAAGATTTTTAGATCAGATAATGGAGGGGAGTTTACCAGCAATGCCTTCAGGCAACACTTAGCAAAGCATGGGGTGATCCATCAAACCAGCTGCCCTTACACACCACAACAAAATGGTGTGGCTGAGAGAAAGAACAGGCATCTTATGGAGGTGGCCAGGAGCATGATGTTTCATACAAATGTCCCTAAAAGGTTTTGGGGAGATGCTGTGATGACAGCTTGTTACTTGATCAATAAGATACCTACCAAGGTTCTACAAGATCAGTCTCCTCATGAGGTACTAAACAAACATAGACCGTGTTAACCTGAAGTGATAAACCATCTCACTAAAGGTTAATGTGCAAAGCTTGGGCAAAACCCACTTAGAGACTGATCAAGGTCTAAGGAGGGTCCAGAAGCTTATGAAGAGCTAGAACAAGGTTCAGGAGGGGTTTACTATGAAGGAAGAAGGCTTGGGAGAAGTTTGGGATCAAATGGGTAGATGTGCAAAGTTCGGGTCGTCCGTACTGTACGGCCGTACGTACTGTACGGCCGTACGGACTGTACGGCCTGTACGGACGGGCCAACCCGGAAAACTTTATTCTCGACCATTTGAAGTTATTTTAGGTTTGTGCAAAAACCGGGTCAAGTTGTACGGACCAAATCCTAAATCCGTACAACCCTAGGACTTACCTTGCATCCCAAGTCACAGAGAAGCTCCAATGGTGAAGAAAGAGTCTCGGATGGTTTGGAGAAGAAGATGGGATCAGAATGGCATCTAGGAAGGCATCTGTGAGATTCTCCTTGCTGTGACCGTTTGTGGATAAGGTTTATGCCTTTACAGGCTGGAAAGGAAGGGAAGCTTGACTATGAACCTAGACTGATCTTTGGAAAGGTTCAGAGACCTTGGTGGCTGATTCTCAGCCTAGTTAACCCTTGGCGAGCCAGACTGTTCCAACTCGTGTGAAGCACCTTGTCCACTCATTTCAAATCACCCTTTGACTCCACATGCTTGCTCTGATATTTTTGTAAACCCTAGAGTAGCTCTTTATCTATTTAAACTCTTGTATGTCGATGGTTAATGAATAAGCAGAGAAGTTCTCTCCTTCATAATCTCTTAGTCTCTTTACTCTCTCTATTCTCTCAAGTCTCTGGTTACTTAGTCTCTCAATCTCTTTCTCTCATTAGTCTCTCAATCTCTCATACTCTCTCACGAATCACTCTCTCTTCCATCAGTCTCTCGTTCATCCTCATCAAGTCTCATCCTCATCATCTTCCCACTCGTTCTTCATCACTCAAGCACTTGTTCTCTGAAAACTTTCAGACCGTCTATAGATCACCTTCGGGTATTTGGTTGTTTGTGCTTTGTTTTGATTCCAGGAGAACAAAGGAACAAACTCGAACCAAGAAGTACTAGAGCCATGTTCATTGGTTACTCACCTCACCAGAAGGGATACAAGTGTTATTCACCAGAAACCAGGAGGGTTCTCATCTCTAGAGATGTGAAGTTTGTTGAGTCCAGAGGCTACTATGATGAGAATATTTGGGATGAGGTGAAGAACCTGTCTCAATCAGCCTCAGATAGAGCAGAAAACTTAAAGAGGGTTATGTAAAGTCTTGGCATCAGCATACCAGAAGAGAGGGTTGTAACTGAGCCAGAGATAAGACAAGAAAACCAACTTCCACCAAATGGAGTGGATCATGAAGCTGTTGAGGATACTCACCTTGATCCTGAGGGGGGGAGACAAACTGAGCAACAACAAGGAAGCTCAGTGTCTCATGATCAAGATGAGCCACGAGAAGAGTCAGTTGTGAGTGAAGGTCAGTCTATGGATGATGAGGGAACAGCAACTGAAGAAAATATTCAGCCTCAGCCATTGAGAAGGAGCATCAGGATCAGACATCCTCCCTCCAATTGGGTTAACACAAGGGTCTACTTCAACTCACAAGCAGTAGCACATCCTATAAGAGCTGTATGTTCTCTAGCTCAGTACCCTCAGGAACATGTAGTGTTCATTGGAGAAATGGACCAGGAGTACATCCCAAGGTCATATGAAGAAGCTATGGAACACAAGGAGTGGAGAGACTCAGTTGGAAATGAAACGAATGCCATGATTGTAAATGACACTTGGTATGAAGTGGAGCTTCCAAAAGGAAAGAAGGCAGTAACAAGCATGTGGATCTTCACTATCAAATACAATGCTGATGGTTCTGTGGAGAGGCGAAAGACAAGACTTGTGGCAAGGGGGTTTACTCAGACATATGGAGAAGACTATCTTGACACTTTTGCACCAGTAGCTAAGCTTCACACCATAAGAATCCTCCTATCTTTAGCTGTCAACCTGGAGTGGGATTTATGGCAGATGGATGTGAAGAATGCTTTCTTACAAGGAGAGCTTGAAGATGAAGTCTACATGAGACCACCTCCTGGATTAGAGCATCTTGTCAAGCCTGGAAATGTCCTTAGACTGAAGAAAGCCATCTATGGGTTAAAGCAATCACCAAGGGCTTGGTATCATAAGCTCAGCACCACTCTCAATGGAAGAGGATTTGTGAAATCTGAAGCTGATCACACACTCTTCACACTCACCAGTTCACAAGGAATTGTAGTGATCCTGGTATATGTGGATGATATCATCATCACAGGAAATGACAAGGAAGGTATCCTCTTAACTAAAGCATTTCTTAAACTTTCATTTGATATCAAAGACTTGGGTGAGTTAAAGTACTTCCTAGGGATTGAGATATGCCGATCTAAAGAGGGGCTGTTTCTATCCCAAAGGAAGTACACACTTGATTTGTTGAGTGAGGCAGGTGATTTAGGGCGAAGAGTAGCCAAAACACCATTAGAGGATGGTTATAAGGTCTTGCGTGAGGGGGAGATTGAAGACAAGCCATATGTAGATGTCAAGCACTATAGGAGAATGGTTGGAAAGCTCATCTATCTTACCATCACCAGACCAGACGTGTGCTTTGCTGTTAACCAAGTCAGTCAACATATGCAAACCCCAAAGGTGCATCACTGGAACATGGTGGAGAGGATCTTGAGATACCTAAGAGAGGCACCAGGACAAGGAGTATGGCTGGGGTGTAACAAGAACACAGAGATTGTGGGGTATTGTGATGCAGATTGGGCTGGTGATAGAGTAGACAGGAGGTCTACAACAGGCTATTGTACCTTTATTGGAGGAAACTTAGTCACTTGGAAGAGCAAGAAGCAGAAGATAGTGTCATGTTCAAGTGCTGAAGCAGAATATAGAGCAATGAGGAAGCTCACTAGTGAGCTCATTTGGATCAGGAACCTGTTAAGAGACTTGGGCATAGAGACTACAACTCCCATCACCATGCACTGCGACAACCAGGCAGCAATTCACATAGCATCAAACAGTGTGTTCCATGAGAGGACTAAACACATTGAAGTAGATTGTCACAAGGTCAGACAAGCTGTGGAGCAGCAAATTATCTTGCCTTGCTACACTCGAAGTGAAGATCAGTTGGCAGATATCTTCACCAAAGCAGCAAGTTCTAAGGTCTGTGAGTTCATTCATTCAAAGCTTGGACTCATGGACATGCCATCTCACTGATCCTCTTAACCATGAGGTGTTCTACTCTTTTTCCTTGGCTTAGTTTTCTCCCAAGTGATTTTTTCTAAGCTAAAGGTTTTAATGAGGGAATGCTTCATGGTTTCCAAGCTTGACTAGTCCCTATGGTCAAGCTTGAGGGGGAGTGTTGAGATGAAGCAAGAATAAGTGAGGAGAAGGTCAGATTTAAGATGACTTGGGAAGCAAGGTTGTCCGTACAACCTAGGTCTCAAGCTTGACGTGTAAGGCAAGAAAAGGAGATAGTGAAGCAAGAAGGAGTCTGGAAGTATTTACTTGTGTGCTTAATGAATTTCGAATTTGAGTTAGAGAATCACATGTGAGGATAAGGAGACCAGTCTTGGACTGAAGCAGAATCACATGTGAGGATAGGGGACCAGTCTTGGACCCATTAGGACCTGTCACTCTCAGACTGGCTCGCCTGATCCTCCACAGTTGGGGACCATTTTGGACTCACTCTCATTTGGACTCACCCTCCCTTTGTATTGTTTTACTTATTTTACTATTTTTCCTAGAAGCATCTCTCCTCTATTTATGTAATGTTCCAGAAATCAATTGAGGCAAGGAAACACATTATTCCTCTATTCTCACGTGTCTCTCTCTCTCTCATCAGTCTCTCTCTTGTTCTTCAACATGTTCTTCAAGTTCTTCAACTAATCTCCCTCTGAATCTCTAAAACTCTCAGTCTTAACACTCTTCCCTCCAAGTTTACCTGCATCTTTCAAAAGATCAAGTGTATATTTTCTTTGAGAAAGGAACAAACCTTCCTTGGATCTACATATCTCAATTCTAAGGAATTATTTCATTTCTCCCAAGTCTTTAATCTCAAAAACCAACTTCAGAAAGTCCTTGGTTGTGTAAGTTTAAGAGAGTTTAAGAGAGAATGAGCTGAAGAACAGCTAGAACATGAAGAACACTTGATGAAAGAGAGAGGAGGAGATTATTTCGTGAGAGAAGAGAGAGAGAGAGTAAACAAGTAAAGAGGAGGTTTCTTTCTCCTTCATTAATTCATTCTGCCTACTATTGACAAAGGAAATAAATAGATAAGGAGAAGAAAGGATCTGGAATCACTTGAAGAAGAAGCAACAAATCCGAGCAGACTTGGAATGCAAGTATGTCCGTACAATACTTGCCTCCCAAGTCACCTAAGCTTAACCTAACGTGTCTTCAGAGTCAAGGCAAGTTTAAACTTAACTTGGTCGACATCAGAAGAGAAGAAGACCGTTGGAGATATTATGGGAACAAGAGGAATGAATAAAATAAGAAGAAGTCACATGTTCCACTTCTGCTCTCTTCTCCAGCTGTGAGGACAAGTCACTTTCAGTGCCTTGAGCAGAACATAGCAGAACATTTGTTTATTATTTCTCTTGTTTCTGTCTTAGGCATCTTGCCTTTATATATTTGTATCCTCACACTTATTCTAATCAAGGAAAAGGTTTCCTTCTGTTAAAATAAAGAAAGGAATGACCAGAAGAAGATGCTGGTTCATTATTGAAAGAGAGTTCATCAAGAGAAGCCAATTTGGTTCTGTCCGTACAGACTTGCTCCACAAGCAACATCTTGACCTAACTTACCTTGCAAGGCAAGAAACGAGTGGGAAGGCTTAAGGGACGTTGATAACCTCCAGAAACCTAAGGATACTCAGTTTGAATTCAAAAGGAAGGATCTGGTTTGAATTAGGCAGAGAAAAGTCACATGGGTGCATAAGGAGTTGTAGCAGACCTGTCACTATCACCATGGAGACCACACCCTTCCTCCTGTCCCTTTCTTCTGTTCCTGGACGAGCCAGACCTTGGCTGTATCTCCTTTGGCCTCTTCTCATTCTCTACAGAATTATTTGTTTATGTTTTCATGTTTTAGTAATTGTTTAATCATGTGTATTGCCTATATAAAGGCTTCTCCATCACTTGTAACATTCAACCAGAATCAATAGACAAGTTTCTCTCTCTAATTTCGTGTGCTCTCTCTCCCTTGCTTGTGTCTAAACAATATTCACAATGTAAGGAGTTAAGTATTATGGTTTAGAGGCTGCCTTAGCTCTTTCTCTCATAAGGCAGCCTAATACTTGTCAAACTCACTCTAAACTCTTCTTTATCTACTTCTTAAACTCTAGATTACTGATTCTAAATCCTCTTCATCTTAGGTACACAAACTCAAAGTGTTGTGTTACTTCAGAAGGATAGATTCAAACTAGAGATTCTTTGCCACACATAACCAGTTTGCTGTCTAGGATCTTGGTTATAGTGTAGGCTGTTTAAAAGGATTCAACCACTAGTTGGCTGTCTCTTCCTTTCACTGGTGAGTTCCTGTTGTTTGGTTGAAGAGGATTCAGTTACAAGTTAACTGAATACTCTCTTGACATGAGACAAACACTCATAAATTCCAACATGGTATCAGAGCTTTGTTGCTCTTCTTGGGATTAAACTCACCTCTTTTATCTCTGTTTTGTTTAAATAAAGCCTTTCTTTCCCACTCTGATGTTGTGTTAGCTTGGTCAGTACTTGTTAGTATCTTGAATCAACCTTGAGGAAAAGAAAGATTTCAAAAATGCTTCACCATTATGCTTTATCCATTGGATAATAGCTCTCTCCTAATGGAGCATCTCTTTGACCAGTGGACAAACTGTTTTGATCCATTGATGTCATTGTTGTCTAAGCCAAAGAAAACACTTGTTCATGTGTTATTCTGATGGTTCTCTTATTGCAAGCCCTGGAAAACATCAGTTCATGAGTTATTCCAGTGGCACATGTCTGAGTTCAGTGGATAAATTGATTGTCCAATGGTCCATTGTGTTTCAGCTACTAAAGCACCAACTCTTGATGAGTATTGGATGCTCCTGGCTGTTAATGCTTCCGCAAAAACGCAAGAAAACAGAGCCAAAACTCTGTCCATTAGAACTCTTGAGCAAATGTCTATTTTCTATTTTTATTCTCTATTCTCTCATTCTCTAATTATCTAGGTTACTTATTCTCCATCATTCTCCAATTCTATGGCTACTAATACTCTGGTTACATTATTCTCTACTCTCTACTTATTCTCATATTACTTATACTCTCTGGTTACTTAAATCTCTATTCTCACAATCTTGTTTAGAATCTCCCTAAGGTTGTTAAACTGTCTTGAAGTTAAGATGTCTTGAAAGAATAGTCTTGCTTCTGTCCTTCAGAGAATTGATTGTGTTGTTGACTGAATGCTTAGTCTTGTTGATTAGGATTCAGAGAGTGTTGCTAAGATAGAATCATGACTATTTGTCCATTGCTTCCTGTACTTGTTCTAAATGTGTTTTAAAGATCAGACTTGGTGAAAACCCATGTTCTGGTCTCCTATTTGTCTACTGATGCTTGTCCTAGTGTTTGTTGACAGGCTGCCCATGTTGATCAGAGCCTACACATGATTTATATTCCTAACCATGGAGATTGCCCACTGCCCATCAACACTTTGGACTCTGATTGTGTCCATTAACTCCCAAGATGATTGAGAGGATGAATGGAGTAATGGAGAGATTGCTTATAAGTGACTTACATGATACCAAGAGGGTGGACAGGAAGTACACTCAAGAGAAAAGGCCACATATCAAGCCAAGAGGGATGTGGTCTCAAGGCATTGGTGATCATCACTGGCTCTCATCTTCCAAGCTTGACCACATACTCTCATTATTAGGTCAAGCTTGAGAAGGGATGTTAATATGAGAAGCCAATGTCCATCTTCTTATGCAAGGGAAGTACCTAAAACTATACTTATTCTTGTTTGAATAGGTTTGCCCCTTGAGAATCGATGCAAGTGTGTGTGTGCATTGTTTGAATCAGGTACTTGGAGCTGATGAGAAGAGTCTGGTCGTGGATCAAACCATTTGAAGATGGCAGGATGTCAGAAGAAAGGGGGAGACAAAGAACCAGCTACATGGAGAGTTCCAAGCAGTTTTGAGTGTGAAGCAAGGAAGGCATTGGGTGCCTGCTTGCCATTGAAGTAAGGCCATGATCCAGGGTTTATGAGTCCCTAAAATTGATCATACGACTCATGAACCCACTGGCCAAACCTTAGGCTGAGAGTAGTTGCACTCTTTTTCCCTAAGTGATGGTTTTACCCCATGAGGTTTTCCACACTTAGGTTTTTAATGAGGCAAATACTCTCAGTTCCAAGCTTGCCCAAGGATCTCCTATGGTCAAGCTTGAGGGGGAGTTTTGAAATGAAGAAGATAATAACAAGAGGAAAAGAGTTAGATCATGATCAAAGGAGAGTTCATCTAGAGAAGCTAATTTGGTTCTATCCGTACAGACTTGCTCCATAAGCTACCATCTTGACCTAACTTACCTTGCAAGGCAAGAAAGGAGTTTGGGAGACTGAATATGGATGTTGGGAAACTCTGAGAAGTCAAGCAAACATGTTTGAATTTAAATAAGAGAGGCTGGTTTGAATTAGACAAGAAGAAGTCACATGGGTTGCTTTGGAGAAGCAGCTGGACCTGTCACTTTCACTCAAAAGGCTATGCCAACCTCTCTCCTGTCCCTTTCTCCTCATCTGGTTGTGCCTCCCCTTGTCCATATCCTCCTGGCCTCTTCCATTACTCCATTATATTAGTTGTTTAGTCATTCTCTCATTTACTATTTGTTTATTGTAAGTGATTGTCTATTTAAAGACCTTCACCCACTCTTGTAATACTAACCAAAATCAATAGACAAGTTTCTCTCTCTAATTTCGTGTGCTCTCTCTCCCTTTCTTGTGTCTAAACAATATTCACAATGTAAGGAGTTAAGTATTATGGTTTAGAGGCTGCCTTAGCTCTTTTTCTCATAAGGCAGCCTAATACTTGTCAAACTCACTCTAAACTCTTCTTTATCTACATCTTAAACTCTAGATTACTGATTCTAAATCCTCTTCATCTTAGGTACACAAACTCAAAGTGTTGTGTTACTTCAGAAGGATAGATTAAAACTAGAGATTCTTTGCCACACATAACCAGTTTGCTGTCTAGGATCTTGGTTAAAGTGTAGGCTGTTTAAAAGGATTCAACCACTAGTTGGCTGTCTCTTCCTTTCACTGGTGAGTTCCTGTTGTATGGTTTAAGAGGATTCAGTTACAAGTTAACTGAATACTCTCTTGACATGAGACAAACACTCATGAATTCCAACACCTTCTCTCTCTCTCTTTTGAATTCGAAATACCTCTTTCTCTCTCTCTCTCTCTCACGGATTCAACTCTCTCTCTCTCTGTTCTTGAACCTTTTCTTCATTGTTCTTCATTGTTCTTCATTTACTTTCATGGTATCAGAGCTTTAAGCTCCTAAACCTTTCATTTTCTTCCGCAAACACTCTCTATTCACTCCACTCTACCTTTCTATCCGATTACTTTCTGTTTATCTTGAAGAACATCCTTTTGTCCAGTGGATATTAGGTTTGTTCTTGCAAGTTTCTGGGCGGTTCTTCACCATTTCTCTTGTTTTCTCTTCATATCTTCATCATATAAAGAGATATTAGCTTGTTTCTGCTTGTTTTCTATCCTGTCCAGTGTTTAAAATTCAAATTTCTACCCAGTTCACTCTATTACCCACTGGACAATAACAAGTCAAAATGGAGCAACACAAGCAAAGGGTCTTCCCAGTCACTCTAAAAGGTTTAAACTACCTTCTCTGGTCGAGATTGACCAAGACAGCCCTTGGTGGAAGAGGTCTATGGGAGCATATCACCTCAGGAGAAGCCCCAAGACAAATCACACAAGGAGAAGATGGCAGGGAAGTTGTAGTGACAGATGAAGCCAAATGGGTTCGAGAAGATCTCATGGTGCTGTCTGCCTTGCAAAGTTCCCTGGATGGTCCCATAATGGAAGCTTACTCCTACTGTGAGACAGCAAAGGAGTTGTGGGACACCTTACAAAAAGTCTATGTAAACACCTCAAATATCAGCAGAGTCTTTGAAGTGAAGAAGGCAATCAACAACTTGCATCAGGAGGATATGGACTTTACCAAACACTTTGGAAAGTTCAGAGCACTGTGGGCTGAGCTTGAGATGCTGAGACCAAGCACCACTGATCCAACCATCCTGAATACAAGGCGTGAGGAGGACAAAGTATTTGGGTTACTCTTGACTCTTAATCCCACTTTCAATGATGTTATCAAACACATTTTAAGAGCTAAGGAGCTGCCCAGTCTGGATGATGTGTGTGCTCAACTACAGAAAGAACAAGGTTCTGATGGGCTGTTTGGTGGTAAAGGAGAGCTATTTATAGCCAATAAGGCTGAGAAGATGGAGACTGCTTCAGCAAACAAAGCTTACTATAAGCCAGGACGGATAAGCGCATGACTTGTGAGCATTGCAAGAAGAAAGGTCACTCCAAGAACAACTGCTGGATTCTCCATCCCCACCTCAGGCCACCTAAGTTCAACCAGACCAGGGCTCATGAAGCAAGAGCTCAAGACACACAGCCAGCCAATGTATCCTTGTGCATGGGAGAGGATGGAAGAGAAGTGAGGCCGGAAGAAATGTTACTGAGCTTGAAGCATACTCCATCTACTTTTCTTGTTATGGCCAAAGAGATGAGGACTACCTAAAATGGGAGGACAAAATGGAAACCTTGTTCCAAAGTGAAAGTAAATGAAGAACAGTGAAGAACAAGCTCAAGAACAGAGAGAAGGATGAGTTTGAATCCAAGGGAGACAGAGAGAGACTGAATTTCGTATGCAAGAGAGAAAGAGACAGAAGGAACTCTTTTCCTTGATTAGAATAAGTGTGAGGTTACAAATATATAAAAGCAAGATGCCTAAGACAGAAACAAGAGAAATAATAAACAAATGTTTTGCTGTGTTCTGCTCAAGGCACTGAAAGTGACTTGTCCTCACAGATGGAGCAGAGAGCAGAAGTGGAACATGTGACTTCTCCTTATTTTATTCATTCCTCTTGCTTCCATAATATCTCCAATGGTCTTTTCCTCTTTCTGATGTCGACCAAGGTAAGTTTAAACTTTCCTTGACTCTGAAGACACGTTAGGTTAAGCTTGGGTGACTTGGGAGGCAAGTGTTGTACGGACATACTTGCATTCCAAGTCTGCTCGGATTTGTTGCTTCTTCTTCAAGTGTGTCCAGATCCTCTCTTCTCCTTATCTATTCATTTCCTTTGTCAATACTCCCCCTCAAGCTTAGCCATACAACATGGTTAAGCTTGGATTCCATGAAGACATCCCTCATTAAAACCTTTGTGTGCAAAACTCAATGGGATAAAAACACACAAAGGAAAAAGAGTGGATGCTTCATGGCTAAGAGGATCATGATCTGGACAAGTCTATGAGTCCCAACCTTGGATGGATGGACTCACAAACTTTGGTGCTTGCTCCCTTGGTGAATATATCTGCTAGCTGATCTTCACTCCTTGTGTAGCAAGGTAATATGATCTGGTTCTCCACAGCTTGTCTCACTTTGTGACAATCCACCTCAATGTGCTTTGTCCTCTCATGAAACACAGAGTTTGAGGCTATATGGATAGCTGCCTGATTATCACAATGCATTGTGATTGGTGATGTTGTCTCTATGCCCAAGTCTCTAAGCAGGTTCCTGATCCAGATGAGCTCACTTGTAAGCTTCCTCATTGCTCTATACTCTGCCTCAGCACTTGAACATGATACAACCTTTTGCTTCTTGCTCTTCCAAGTGACTAGGTTGCCTCCAATGAAAGTACAATAGCCTGTTGTAGACCTCCTGTCTACTCTATCACCAGCCCAATCTGCATCACAATATCCCACAATTTCTGTGCTCTTGTTGCATCCCATCCATACACCCTGGCCTGGAGATTCCCTTAGATACCTCAAGATCCTTTCCACCATATTCCAGTGATGAACTTTAGGGTCTTGCATATGCTGGCTGACTTGATTCACAGCAAAGCAGACATCTGGTCTTGTAATGGTTAAGTAGATTAGTTTTCCAACCATTTTCCTATAGAGCTTGACATCTTCAATCTGTTGGAATTAAGAATAAACAAAGCTGGAGTTGATGAAGAGACCAAGAAAATCAGGAGCAACCAAATCAAGCATCCGAAACAGCAGATTTGAATTTGTCGGTACAGTCTTGCTCCACAAGCAACTCATCTTGCCCTAACTTACCATGCAAGGCAAGAAAGGAGTTGGGGAGACTAAATATGGACGTAGGGGGCCTCCAGAAGTAATTGGAATCAAGTTTGAATGGAAGTACTCAGTTCTGGTTGAAATTGGACAAGCAGAAGTCACATGTGAGCTTTGGAGAAGCCCCTGACCTGTCACTTTCAACCTAAGAAGACTGAGCCTCTCTCTCCTGTCACTTTCACTCCCTCTGGTCGAGCTTCACCTTGGCTGTATCCTCTTTGTCTTCATCAGAAACACTACAATAATATTTGTTTAGTAAAACACAGTTTTAGTATTTGTTTAATGTGTTTGTTTGCCTATTTAAAGGCCTGTTGTTTCTGATTGTAAACTAAGTTGAATGAACAATTCTTCTTCATTATTCTCTGGTAACTTCATATTCTCTGGCTACTTCATATTCTCTTTATTCTCTTGTTACCACGAGCCTAGACTCAGCTCCCATACTCTCCATACTCTCCATACTCTCAAACTCTCTTAATCTCACTTGAAACTCATCACTTTCTTCATAACTCTCCATTGCCATTCTCTCACTCTCTCTGGTTCCTCCTGAACCAGTAGCTTATTCTCACTTCATTCTCACCATTTAATCTCTATTTTCACACAAACAATCCATCTTCCATCTCCCCATCACGCAGTACTTTGTATCCTTCTTCAAGAGGAGTTTTGGCTACTCTTCCTCCAAGCTTTCCTGCTTCATTCAAAAGATCAAGTGTGTACTTCCTTTTAGACAAGAAAAGCCCCTCTTTAGAGCGGCATATATCAATCCCTAGGAAGTACTTTAGCTCACCCAAATCTTTGATATCAAATGCAGATTTAAGAAAAACCTTAGTTGAGGTGATACCTTCCTTGTCATTTCCTGTGATGATTATATCATCAACATAGACCAGGATAACCACAATCCCTTGCTGTCCTGAGAGAGTGAACAGAGTATGGTCTGCCTCTGACTTCCTAAACCCTCTTCCATTCAAGGTTGTGCTCAGTTTGTGATACCAGGCTCTAGGAGATTGTTTTAATCCATAGATAGCCTTCTTCAGCCTCAATACATTTCCTGGTTTTACCATGCTCTCTAAACCAGGAGGAGGACGCATATATACTTCATCTTCTAATTCCCCTTGAAGAAAGGCATTCTTGACATCCATTTGCCATAAATCCCATTCCAAGTTGACTGCCAAAGCAAGAACAATTCTTATGGTGTGAAGCTTAGCCACTGGAGCAAATGTGTCTAGGTAGTCTTCTCCGTAGACCTGAGTGTAGCCCCTTGCTACAAGTCTTGTCTTCTTCCTTTCTGGTTTTCCATTTGCTAGATACTTGATGGTGAAGATCAGACGACTTGTCACTGCTTTCTTGCCTTTGGGGAGCTCAGCTTCAAACCATGTATCATTTCTGATCATAGCATTGATCTCATCTTCAACTGAGGCTCTCCATTCCTCCAGATCCATTGCCTCTTCATAAGACCTTGGAATGTACTCTTGATCCAGATTACTTATAAAGGCTTGGTGTTCTTGAGGATAGTGTGCCATTGAGCAAGTTGCTTGTATGGGATGAGCTACTGCATTGCTGTTGAAGTATACTCTGGTGTTTTTCCAATTGGATGGATGATGCTTCACTCTTGTACTTCTCCTCAATGGTTGAATCTGTTGCTCTTCTAGCACTGTCTCTACATGTTCTTCCTGATCTTGATTCTCACTGGACTGATCAACTTCATGTAGTCCATCTTGATCATGTGCTGTCTCTGAATCATCCTCTTGTCTTTGTTGTTGTGAGTCTGATTCACTGCCCCCCTCAGGGTCAGGATGGACTGGCTCGACACTTGGTCCAGCTGCTCTAGTTCCCTCAGACACTGGAGTAGGAGAGTGTCTCCTTGGTTCCTCATTGTTTGAGGACTGACTGATGCCTAAATTTTCCAGAATGGTTCTCAGGTTGCTTGCCCTATCTGAGGATCCATGTGAGAGGTCCTTAAGGTTTTCCCAACTCCTCTCATCATAATATCCCTGTGATTCCACAAACTTTACATCCCTTGATACCATTACTCTTCTTGATTCTGGTGAGTAGCACTTGTACCCTTTTTGTGTATGAGAATATCCAAGAAACATGGCCTTAACACTCTTGGGGTCTAGCTTGTTTCTCTGTTCACCTGGTGTCAAGACATAGCACACACACCCAAACACACGCAAATGATCAATGGGAGGTTTTACTTTATTCAGTACCTGAAATGGGGAAGTGTCTTGGAGGATTTTGGTTGGGATCCTATTGATTAGATAGCATGCTGCCACTACAGCATCTCCCCAAAATCTCTTAGGTACATTGGTGTGAAACATCATGCTTCTTGCAACCTCCATAAGGTGGCGATTCTTCCTCTCAGCCACTCCATTTTGTTGTGGTGTATATGGGCAGCTTGTTTGATGAATAATCCCATGTTTTGCTAAGTGGTGTTTGAAGGTATGGCTTGTATACTCCCCACCATTATCAGACCTGAAATTTTTATCTTGGAATTGAAATGGTTAGTTACATAGTTTTGGAAGTTGATAAATGCTTCTAAAACTCTATCTTTGCTTTGAATCAGTGTGAGCCAAGTATACTTAGATTTTTCATCTATGAAAGTAACAAAGTACTTATGATTTTCTCTAGATGCACAGGGTGCTGTCCACACATCAGAGTGTACTAAATCAAAGCAATTCTCATAGATGGTCAATGACTTAGGAAAAACAGATTTGCAGTGTTTACCAAGGATACAGGCCTCACAAGTTTCATTTTTAAAAGATAGATTAGGTAACATCAATCCTAAGGCTCGAGAATGAGGGTGACCTAATCTAGCATGCCATAACACATCACTAACTAAAACAGAAGCAGAATTAAAAGCACAAGTAGAATCTGAGCTAAGCTTAGTGTCTTCAAGTAAATACAGCTCTCCCTTGCTCACACCTTTTCCCAGCATCTTACTGGTCTTAATATCCTGAAAGCACACATCATTAGGACTGAAAATAACCTTGCAATCCAGATCATTAGTGGCTCTTTTAACAGATAATAAATTAGATGTGAAAGTAGGCATGTAAAAGGCTTGAGACTCTTTATTAAACAGATTCAGATTTCCTATTCCTTCAATAGGGATCCTATCACCATTTGCAATCACTACACTACCTAGAGCTGGTTTGACATTGCTAATGAGTTTAACATCCCTAATCATGTGATGAGAAGCTCCTGAGTCAATTATCAAAGGCCTAGTAGTTTGTGATGCAGTGTGAATAGAATTTAAAGCATTAATACTAGTGTTACCAGAGTTTGCATTGAGAGCCTTTATGAGGGCCTCAATGTCTGACTTGCGGATGAAGGCATCATCATTAGGAGGTTGAGGTATGGCCTGAGAGGTAGACCCAACCGCATGTGTTGTTGAGATCATGGCTCTTCCATCCTCTCCCATGCGCATAGAGACATTGCCTGGTTGTGTGTCTTGAGCTCTTGCTTCATGAGCTCTGGTTTGATTGAACTTAGGTGGCCTGAGGTGGGGTTGGAGAATCCAGCAGTTGTTCTTGGAGTGTCCTTGCTTCTTGCAATGCTCACAAGTCATGCGCTTATCCCCTCCTGGCTTATAGTAAGCTTTGTTTGCTGAAGCAGTCTCCATGTTCTCGGCCTTATTAACCATGGATAGCTCTGCTTTACCACCAAACAGCCCATCAGAACCTTGTTCTTTCTGTAGTTGAGCACACACATCATCCAGACTGGGCAGCTCCTTAGCTCTTAAAATGTGTTTGATAACATCATTGAAAGTAGGATTAAGAGTGAGGAGTAACCCAAATACTTTGTCCTCCTCACGCCTTGTATTCAGGATGGTTGGATCAGTGGTGCTTGGTCTCAGCATCTCAAGCTCAGCCCACAGTGCTCTGAACTTTCCAAAGTGTTTGGTAAAGTCCATATCCTCCTGATGCAAGTTGTTGATTGCCTTCTTCACTTCAAAGACTCTGCTGATATTTGAGGTGTTTACATAGACTTTTTGTAAGGTGTCCCACAACTCCTTTGCTGTCTCACAGTAGGAGTAAGCTTCCATTATGGGACCATCCAGAGAACCTTGCAAGGCAGACAGCACCATGAGATCTTCTTGAACCCATTTGCCTTCATCTGTCACTACAACTTCTCTGCCATCTTCTCCTTGTGTGATTTGTCTTGGGGCTTCTCCTGAAGTGATGTGCTCCCATAGACCTCTACCACCAAGGGCTGTCTTGGTCAATCTCGACCATAGAAGGTAGTTTAAACCTTTTAGAGTGACTGGAAAGACTATTTGTTTGTGTTGCTCCATTTTGACTTGCTATTGTCCAGTGGGTAATAGAGTGTGCTGGGTAGAAATTTGAAATTTGAACACTGGAAAAGCTAGAAAACAAGCAGAAACAAGCTACTATCTCTTTATATGGTGAATATATGAAGAGAAATGAAGAGAAATAAAAAGAAATGGTGAAGAACAGCCCAGAAACTTGCAAGAACAAGACTAATATCCACTGGATAAAAGGATGTTCTTCAAGAAAACCAGAAACTATTCGGATAGAAAGGTAGAATGGAGTAAGTAGAGTGTGTTTGCGGAAGAAAGTGAAAGGTTTAGGAGCTTAAGGCTCTGATACCATGAAAGTAAATGAAGAACAGTGAAGAACAAGCTCAAGAACAGAGAGAAAGATGAGTTTGAATCCAAGAGAGAGAGAGAGAGAGTGAATTTCGTATGCAAGAGAGAAAGAGAGAGAAGGAACTCTTTTCCTTGATTAGAATAAGTGTGAGATACAAAATATATAAAGGCAAGTTGCCTAAGACAGAAACAAGATAAACAATAAACAAATGTTCTGCTGGAGCAGAGAGAGCAGAAGTGAAAGTGACTTGTCCTCAACTGCTGGAGCAGAGAGAGCAGAAATGGAACATGTGACTTCTCCTTATTTTATTCATTCCTCTTGTTCCCATAATATCTCCAACGGTCTTCTCCTCTTTCTGATGTCGACCAAGGTGAGTTTAAACTTGCCTTGACTCTGAAGACACGTTAGGTTAAGCTTGGGTGACTTGGGAGGCAAGTGTTGTACGGACATACTTGCATTCCAAGTCTGCTTGGATTTGTTGCTTCTTCTTCAAGTGATTCCAGATCCTCTCTTCTCCTTTTCTATTTATTTCCTTTGTCAATAATAAAGGCTCTCAATGCAAACTCTGGTAACACTAGTATTAATGCTTTAAATTCTATTCACACTGCATCACAAACTACTAGACCTTTGATAATTGACTTAGGAGCTTCTCATCACATGATTATGGATGTTAAACTCATTAGTAATGTCAAACCAGCTCTAGGTAGTGTAGTGATTGCAAATGGTGATAGGATACCTATTGAAGGAATAGGAAATCTGAATCTGTTTAATAAAGAATCTCAAGCTTTTTACATGCCTACTTTCACATCTAATTTATTATCTGTTAAAAGAGCCACTAATGCTCTGGATTGCAAGGTTATTTTTAGTCCTAATGATGTGTGCTTTCAGGATATTAAGACCAGTAAGATGCTGGGAAAAGGTGTGAGCAAGGGAGAGCTGTATTTTCTTGAAGACACCAAGCTTAGATCATATTCTACTTGTGCTTTTAATTCTGCTTCTGTTTTAGTTAGTGATGTGTTATGGCATGCTAGATTGGGTCACCCTCACTCTCGTGCTTTAGGACTAATGTTACCTAATCTATCTTTTAAAAATGAAACTTGTGAGGCTTGTATCCTTGGTAAACACTGCAAATCTGTTTTTCCTAAGTTTTTAACCATCTATGAGAATTTCTTTGATCTAGTCCATTCTGATGTGTGGACAGCACCCTGTGCATCTAGAGAAAATCATAAGTACTTTGTTACTTTCATAGATGAAAAATCTAAGTATACTTGGCTCACACTGATTCAAAGCAAAGATAGAGTTTTAGAAGCATTTATCAACTTCCAAAACTATGTAACTAACCATTTCAATTCCAAGATAAAAAATTTCAGGTCTGATAATGGTGGAGAGTATACAAGCCATGCCTTCAAACACCACTTAGCAAAACATGGGATTATTCATCAAACACGCTGCCCATATACACCACAACAAAATGGAGTGGCTGAGAGGAAGAATCGCCACCTTATGGAGGTTGCAAGGAGCATGATGTTTCACACCAATGTTCCTAAGAGATTTTGGGGAGATGCTGTAGTGGCAGCATGCTATCTAATCAATAGGATCCCAACCAAAATCCTCCAAGACACTTCCCCATTTCAGGTACTGAATAAAGTAAAACCTCCTATTGATCATTTGCGTGTGTTTGGGTGTGTGTGCTATGTCTTGACACCAGGTGAGCAGAGAAACAAGCTAGATCCCAAGAGTGTTAAGGCAATGTTTCTTGGATATTCTCATACACAAAAAGGGTACAAGTGCTACTCACCAGAATCAAGAAGATTAATGGTCTCCAGGGATGTCAAGTTTGTGGAATCAAAGGGATAATATGATGAGAAGAGTTGGGAAAACCTTAAGGACCTCTCACATGGATCATCTGATAGGGCAAGCAACCTGAGAACCATTCTGGAAAGTTTAGGCATCAGTCAGTCCTCAAGCAATGAGAAACCAGGGAGACCCTCTCCTACTTCAGTGGCTGAGGGAACTAGAGCAGCTGAACCAAGTGACGAGCCAGTCCATCCTGATCCTGAGGGGGGCAAAGAATCTGAATCACAACAAGAAAGACAAGAGGATGATTCAGAGACAGCACATGATCAAGATGGACTACATGAATTTGATCAGTCCAGTGAAGATAAAGATCAGGAAGAACATGTAGAGACAGTGGCAGAAGAGCAACAGATTCAACCATTGAGGAGAAGTACCAGAGTGAAGCACCATCCATCCAATTGGAAGAACACCAGAGTATACTTCAACCGCAATGCAGTAGCTCATCCCATACAAGCGACCTGCTCAATGGCACACTATCCTCAAGAACACCAAGCCTTTATAAGTAATCTAGATCAAGAGTACATTCCGAGGTCTTATGAAGAGGCAATGGAGCTGAAGGAATGGAGAGCCTCAGTTGAAGATGAGATCAATGCTATGATCAAGAATGATACATGGTATGAAGCTGAGCTTCCCAAAGGCAAGAAAGCAGTGACAAGTCGTCTGATCTTCACCATCAAATATCTAGCAAATGGAAAACCAGAAAGGAAGAAGACAAGACTTGTGGCAAGGGGCTACACTCAGGTCTATGGAGAAGACTACCTAGACACATTTGCTCCAGTGGCTAAGCTTCACACCATAAGAATTGTTCTTGCTTTGGCAGTCAACTTGGAATGGGATTTATGGCAAATGGATGTCAAGAATGCCTTTCTTCAAGGGGAATTAGAAGATGAAGTATATATGCGTCCTCCTCCTGGTTTAGAGAGCATGGTAAAACCAGGAAATGTATTGAGGCTGAAGAAGGCTATCTATGGATTAAAACAATCTCCTAGAGCCTGGTATCACAAACTGAGCACAACCTTGAATGGAAGAGGGTTTAGGAAGTCAGAGGCAGACCATACTCTGTTCACTCTCTCAGGACAGCAAGGGATTGTGGTTATCCTGGTCTATGTTGATGATATAATCATCACAGGAAATGACAAGGAAGGTATCACCTCAACTAAGGTTTTTCTTAAATCTGCATTTGATATCAAAGATTTGGGTGAGCTAAAGTACTTCCTAGGGATTGATATATGCCGCTCTAAAGAGGGGCTTTTCTTGTCTAAAAGGAAGTACACACTTGATCTTTTGAATGAAGCAGGAAAGCTTGGAGGAAGAGTAGCCAAAACTCCTCTTGAAGAAGGATACAAAGTACTGCGTGATGGGGAGATGGAAGATGGATTGTTTGTGTGAAAATAGAGATTAAATGGTGAGAATGAAGTGAGAATAAGCTACTGGTTCAGGAGGAACCAGAGAGAGTGAGAGAATGGCAATGGAGAGTTATGAAGAAAGTGATGAGTTTCAAGTGAGATTAAGAGAGTTTGAGAGTATGGAGAGTATGGAGAGTATGGGAGCTGAGTCTAGGCTCGTGGTAACAAGAGAATAAAGAGAATATGAAGTAGCCAGAGAATATGAAGTTACCAGAGAATAATGAAGAAGAATTGTTCATTCAACTTAGTTTACAATCAGAAACAACAGGCCTTTAAATAGGCAAACAAACACATTAAACAAATACTAAAACTGTGTTTTACTAAACAAATATTATTGTAGTGTTTCTGATGAAGACAAAGAGGATACAGCCAAGGTGAAGCTCGACCAGAGGGAGTGAAAGTGACAGGAGAGAGAGGCTCAGTCTTCTTAGGTTGAAAGTGACAGGTCAGGGGCTTCTCCAAAGATCACATGTGACTTCTGCTTGTCCAATTTCAACCAGAACTGAGTACTTCCATTCAAACTTGATTCCATTTACTTCTGGAGGCTCCCAACGTCCATATTTAGTCTCCCCAACTCCTTTCTTGCCTTGCATGGTAAGTTAGGGCAAGATGAGTTGCTTGTGGAGCAAGACTGTACCGACAAATTCAAATCTGCTGTTCCAGATGCTTGATTTGGTTGCTCCTGATTTTCTTGGTCTCTTCATCAACTCCAGCTTTTTTTATTCTTAATTCCAACACTCCCCCTCAAGCTTGACCATAGGATATCCTTGGGCAAGCTTGGAACTGAGATTACTTGCCTCATTAAAAACCTAATTATAGGGAAAAAGAGTACAAGTAATCCAGTCTTTTTTTTTTTGGACATCTTTATTGGCAAGTAAGGCACGCCCTTTCCTTGCTTCACACTTCAAATGGTTCCTCTTGAAACTTCTTCTTATTTCACAGCTTGTCTCCCCCTTGCTTCTGGCTTCTTGCCTTCTTCTTGGGTTGATATCAAGCCAACATGTATTTGGGATGATAATGAGGAGTGTCTTCCCTCTTGGCTTGCACTTGAATCCCTCACTTCATCCTTCTTCAGAATGGCCTTGCAAAGTGACTTGTAGAACTGACTTAATAGGGGGACTTTGCAAAGAGTTAGCTGCCATCTTTTCAGTGAACTGCCTTCTCTTTGCTCAGCCAAGTATATCCCTGGTCAACTCCACTTTCTCCTTTGCTTCAGCTTCAACAATGGGTCATTGGCTTCTCATTAACACCCCTCCTCAAGCTTGACCAGAGAATGAGAGTATATGGCCAAGCTTGGAGTTGAGAGCCAATGACAGCCAACACCTTTAGACCACAGCCCTCTTTGCTTGAATTGTAGCCTTTCTCTCTTGAGGAACCACCTGTTCACCCTCTTGGCTTCAGGTAATACCGCTTGAGCAATATCTCCACAACACCAATCTTCCTCTACCATATTGGGAGTTAATGAACACAATCAGTGTCCAAAGTGTTGCTGGGCAGTGGGTATCTTCTCCATGGACAAGAATTTACATCTTCAGTAGGCTCTGAACACATGGGCTTCTTGCTCTTTATTTTAAGGAGGCACAACTTATCAAGAACCGGAGCTGGTTTCTTGAACCTCCAGCCCATGGGGGCTTAGTGAAACTGAAGTGGTTTGAGGTGTGGATTGAATATCAAACACCTCTTCTTGATGATTATCTCCTTCTGGTCAAGGAGACACTTCAAACCCCTCCTGTCTTCTTGATGGTCGTGGGTCTTGGGGATCAGAGAGTGAGCTTCAACTTTGTTGGCTAGAGAATAGTTTGAACAGCCAGCTTTTTCAGTGACCTTGCTCCAAGAATGGTTTTCCCCATGGATTTTCTTCAGCATTTTTGACCAGAGGAGGTGGTTTTGTTTCTTCTTTGGACCCCTTGAAGACTCTGGAGTCGCCATTTCAATTAATCTCTCCATCTTGGAAGGTTTGGACCAGTGGACAAGAGAATGTACCCACTGGTTTTGCAAAGATAGAACTGGAAACTGAAACTTTGATGAAGCTTGTTGAACTGAGATGAGGCTTCCTTAAGTTTCAAATACTGGTATACTCTCCTATCTTGAGTTCTGGTGATTTTCTTCCCTCCTAGAAGACCTTTGGACCAGTGGATAAAGAGATGTATCCAAGAAGATTTTGTAGACAGATTTTCACAGAGATTTTGCGGGAGTATGAATAGGTTTTCAGTAGCTTTGAGGCTCTGATACCATGTGAAAATAGAGATTAAATGGTGAGAATGAAGTGAGAATAAGCTACTGGTTCAGGAGGAACCAGAGAGAGTGAGAGAATGGCAATGGAGAGTTATGAAGAAAGTGATGAGTTTCAAGTGAGATTAAGAGAGTTTGAGAGTATGGAGAGTATGGAGAGTATGGGAGCTGAGTCTAGGCTCGTGGTAACAAGAGAATAAAGAGAATATGAAGTAGCCAGAGAATATGAAGTTACCAGAGAATAATGAAGAAGAATTGTTCATTCAACTTAGTTTACAATCAGAAACAACAGGCCTTTAAATAGGCAAACAAACACATTAAACAAATACTAAAACTGTGTTTTACTAAACAAATATTATTGTAGTGTTTCTGATGAAGACAAAGTGGATACAGCCAAGGTGAAGCTCGACCAGAGGGAGTGAAAGTGACAGGAGAGAGAGGCTCAGTCTTCTTAGGTTGAAAGTGACAGGTCAGGGGCTTCTCCAAAGATCACATGTGACTTCTGCTTGTCCAATTTCAACCAGAACTGAGTACTTCCATTCAAACTTGATTCCATTTACTTCTGGAGGCTCCCAACGTCCATATTTAGTCTCCCCAACTCCTTTCTTGCCTTGCATGGTAAGTTAGGGCAAGATGAGTTGCTTGTGGAGCAAGACTGTACCGACAAATTCAAATCTGCTGTTTCGGATGCTTGATTTGGTTGCTCCTGATTTTCTTGGTCTCTTCATCAACTCCAGCTTTGTTTATTCTTAATTCCAACAGATTGAAGATGTCAAGCTCTATAGGAAAATGGTTGGAAAACTAATCTACTTAACCATTACAAGACCAGATGTCTGCTTTGCTGTGAATCAAGTCAGCCAGCATATGCAAGACCCTAAAGTTCATCACTGGAATATGGTGGAAAGGATCTTGAGGTATCTAAGGGAATCTCCAGGCCAGTGATGAGGACATAGAACCAGACATCAACATCCCCACCCTAAGACAAGCACCAAGAACAAGATCAGGAACCAAGGGGGTGATTGCAAGCTTCTGTGAAGCCATTGAAGGATTGTTTGCCAAGGCTAATAGCAACCCCAACTTAGATGACATCACAAACCGTCTAGACAAGCTCTACATTTCCGGATCAGAGATTATAAAGACTCAACCTTATGTTATACAAGACGGTCCAAAAGATAATGCTATCCTATGGTCTATCATTCCGCATAAAGAGATTGTTTCCTTATTCACCATCTCTCCCCTTAAGTGAAACGGTGAGTTTAGGAGTAAGAGACAAGCCCCAAAACGACTACACTTCAAGCTTGGCTCTTCTCCAACGGCTAGTCAATTTAAAAACCATCAAGAGGCGCCTCCCAAACAAAGGTAAGAGTCTATATTATATGCTTGATATTTTGACTAACCAAATCATATTTTCTTTCAGTATTTTGTTTCCTTTTTTAGTTTATTTCGAATAAAGAGTCAAGGCATTGTTTAGCCTAAGTTTTCATTAGGTCCTAAGATTGAGTCATGTAATAAATTTGCTTCAAAGACCCCTAGAAGGGCATAGCTGCATCGGCGAGTATATAAGCCCCTATAACCAGCCTTGTATTTTTAACCTATTATGTAATATATGAGTCAGTTTGCCCCCTAGCAAAACCCTAAGTCTTTCCGTGTGTGTGAGAAGCAGCATTGAGAGCAACCTAGTCTTATCAACCTCATTCCATAGAGTTTGTGGCGACTTTCGATCCATCTGATTGAGTTCATCAATCTATTCACTCCATCTCCATCCCTTGTCCTTGTTGAGTTGTTTATACGAACAAGCAGCTTGGATCCACACTCCATCATCACGTCATCCTCCATCCAGTGAGATAGCAAGTTGGTTACACGACCATTTATTGTTTCCCATCCTCCACTGATCCGTTCTAAGAGCAATCAACCCGGTTATCATCTCATTCCATTCCATCCGCAAGAACTTACTCCATTCTCACCCTCCATCCATCCACCAAAGCTTGATACTCATCCTCTATCCATCCAGTGTGAGAAGGGTGCTTCCCGTGCCCATATCATTTTGGTATCAGAGCCGAAAGGCTTCCATTCAGGTTAACTCTTCCTTTTTCTTTTAGATCGTTTCATTCTGTTAAGAAAAACCAAAAAAAATTGTCATTTTGCTTACGTATTAGAGTTCTGCCATTGTACTTCATTGAGTTCTTAGTTCATATAGCACGAAAAGAAAAAGATAGGAGACGAGTTATTGTGTGTTTGATTCGTTTGCCTTGGAGAAAAATCAAAAAAAGAGTTAGAAGTTAATTGTTGCATCCGGTTATTCCTTTTCTGTCATATTGCATATCTAGAATATTTAGGTTTCCTTTTTGGGTTTGCACTCGAAAATTCGATAGGATATTCACCTAGTAACCTCAGTTAATTCTTTCTTTTACCTTAGTGTAATTTCGGATTTACTTTTTCATACTTATATATATATAAAAAAAATATTGCATACATATTCATATAAGGTGGTCGAACTTTCCATAATTGGAACTTGGGATATCACTCTTGTTGCATACGTCCTTGCGTGTTATTATACCCTAAGGTCGGTTCATTACATATTAGTTTGCACTAGTTCAAAGCACATCCTTGCATATTTGATGCGTCCCTAGGATGCTCTTTGGTTGATGGGAATGGATAGATCCTTGCAAGAACGAATCAGAGACTCAAGTTCTTCAAGGTTTGTGGATTGAATGGTGACACAAGAGGGATGGATGATCTCTTGATACTCCTAGGCGACTGATCTGGATATGACACACCAAATAAGAAGCCCTTAACTCTGGATATTACACACCAGAAACCTTCAACTCGTCAAAGACAAGAGAGAAGAGAGAAAACTAGG